>CAMAOC010000217.1:0-91868 GCA_945859555.1 Megachile ligniseca
TATTATTATTATCGCTATAACTGTTATTATTATTCTTATTACTATTATTATTATCGCTATAACTGTTATTATTATCCTTAATACTATTATTGTTATCGCTATAACTGTTATTATTATGCTTATTCTATTGTTACTATCTCTATTACTCTTGTCTTTATCCTTATAACTATTATCATTATCCTTATTACTATTATTATTATCGCTATAACTGTTATTATTATTCTTGTTACTATTATTATTATCCCTATTCCTCTTGTCTTTCTCCTTATAACTATTATTATTATCGCTATAACTGTTATTATTATTCTTATTACTATTACTATTATCCCTATTCCTCTTGTAGTTATCCTTATAACTATAATTATTATACTTATTATTATTATTATTATCGCTATA
The DNA here is from genome assembly GCA_945859555.1 of Megachile ligniseca. Lineage (NCBI taxonomy): Eukaryota > Metazoa > Arthropoda > Insecta > Hymenoptera > Megachilidae > Megachile > Megachile ligniseca. Next base: position 397 of record CAMAOC010000217.1, read on the forward strand.
ACTGTTATTATAATCCTTAATACTATTATTATTATCGCTATAACTGTTATTATTATTCTTGTTACTATTATTATTATCGCTATAACTGTTATTATTATTCTTATTACTATTGTTGCTATCCGTATTACTCTTGTCTTTATCCATATAACTATTATTATTATCGCTATAACGGTTATTATTATTGTTATTACTATTATTATTATCGCTATAACTGTTCTTATTATGCTTATTCTATTGTTACTATCCGTATTACTCTTGCCTTTATCCTTATAACTATTATTATTATCGCTATAACTGTTATTATTATCCTTAATACTATTATTATTATCGCTATAACTGTTATTATTATCCTTATTACTATTATTATTATCGCTATAACTGTTATTATTATGCTTATTCTATTGTTACTATCTCTATTACTCTTGTCTTTATCCTTATAACTATTATCATTATCCTTATTACTATTATTATTATCGCTATAACTGTTATTATTATTCTTGTTACTATTATTATTATCCCTATTCCTCTTGTCTTTCTCCTTATAACTATTATTATTATCGCTATAACTGTTATTATTATTCTTATTACTATTACTATTATCCCTATTCCTCTTGTATTTATCCTTATAACTATTATTATTATTATCCTTATTATTATTATTATTATTATCGCTATAACTGTTATTATTATGCTTATTCTATTGTTACTATCCGTATTACTCTAGCCTTTATCCTTATAACTATTATTATTATCGCCATAACTGTTATTATTATCCTTAATACTATTATTATTATCGCTATAACTGTTATCATTATCCTTATTACTATTATTATTATCGCTATAACTGTTATTATTATGCTTATTCTATTGTTACTATCTCTATTACTCTTGTCTTTATCCTTATAACTATTATCATTATCCTTATTACTATTATTATTATCGCTATAACTGTTATTATTATTCTTGTTACTATTGTTATTATCCCTATTCCTCTTGTCTTTCTCCTTATAACTATTATTATTATCGCTATAACTGTTATTATTATTCTTATTACTATTACTATTATCCCTATTCCTCTTGTATTTATCCTTATAACTATTATTATTATCCTTATTATTATTATTATTATCGCTATAACTGTTATTATTATTCTTATTACTATTATTATTATCGCTATAACTGTTATTATTATTCTTATTACTATTATTATTATCGCTATAACTGTTATTATTATCCTTAATACTATTATTGTTATCGCTATAACTGTTATTATTATGCTTATTCTATTGTTACTATCTCTATTACTCTTGTCTTTATCCTTATAACTATTATCATTATCCTTATTACTATTATTATTATCGCTATAACTGTTATTATTATTCTTGTTACTATTATTATTATCCCTATTCCTCTTGTCTTTCTCCTTATAACTATTATTATTATCGCTATAACTGTTATTATTATTCTTATTACTATTACTATTATCCCTATTCCTCTTGTAGTTATCCTTATAACTATAATTATTATACTTATTATTATTATTATTATCGCTATAACTGTTATTATAATCCTTAATACTATTATTATTATCGCTATAACTGTTATTATTATGCTGATTCTATTGTTACTATCTCTATTACTCTTGTCTTTATCCTTATAACTATTATCATTATCCTTATGGCTGTTATTATTATCGCTATAACTGTTATTATTATTCTTGTTACTATTATTACTGTCCGTATTACTCTTGCCTTTATCCTTAGTACTATTATTATTGTCGCTATAACTGTTATTATTATTCTTGCTACTATTATTATTATCCCTATTCCTCTTGTCTTTCTCCTTATAACTATTATTATTATCCTTAGTACTATTATTATTATCGCTATAACTGTTATTATTATTCTTGCTACTATTATTATTATCCCTATTCCTCTTGTCTTTCTCATTATAACTATTATTATTATCGCTATAACTGTTATTACTATTCTTATTACTATTACTATTATCCCTATTCCTCTTGTAGTTATCCTTATAACTATAATTATTATCCTTATTATTATTATTATTATCGCTATAACTGTTATTATTATGCTGATTCTATTGTTACTATCTCTATTACTCTTGTCTTTATCCTTATAACTATTATCATTATCCTTATGGCTGTTATTATTATCGCTATAACTGTTATTATTATTCTGGTTACTATTATTACTGTCCGTATTACTCTTGCCTTTATCCTTAGTACTATTATTATTATCGCTATAACTGTTATTATTATTCTTGCTACTATTATTATTATCCCTATTCCTCTTGTCTTTCTCCTTATAACTATTATTATTATCGCTATAACTGTTATTATTATGCTGATTCTATTGTTACTATCTCTATTACTCTTGTCTTTATCCTTATAACTATTATCATTATCCTTATGGCTGTTATTATTATCGCTATAACTGTTATTATTATTCTTGTTACTATTATTACTGTCCGTATTACTCTTGCCTTTATCCTTAGTACTATTATTATTGTCGCTATAACTGTTATTATTATTCTTGCTACTATTATTATTATCCCTATTCCTCTTGTCTTTCTCCTTATAACTATTATTATTATCCTTAGTACTATTATTATTATCGCTATAACTGTTATTATTATTCTTGCTACTATTATTATTATCCCTATTCCTCTTGTCTTTCTCCTTATAACTATTATTATTATCGCTATAACTGTTATTACTATTCTTATTACTATTACTATTATCCCTATTCCTCTTGTAGTTATCCTTATAACTATAATTATTATCCTTATTATTATTATTATTATCGCTATAACTGTTATTATAATCCTTAATACTATTATTATTATCGCTATAACTGTTATTATTATGCTGATTCTATTGTTACTATCTCTATTACTCTTGTCTTTATCCTTATAACTATTATCATTATCCTTATTACTATTATTATTATCGCTATAACTGTTATTATTATTCTTGTTACTATTATTATTATCCCTATTCCTCTTGTCTTTCTCCTTATAACTATTATTATTATCGCTATATCTGTTATTATTATTCTTATTACTATTACTATTATCCCTATTCCTCTTGTATTTATCCTTATAACTATTATTATTATCCTTATTATTATTATTATTATCGCTATAACTGTTATTATTATGCTTATTCTATTGTTACTATCCGTATTACTCTTGCCTTTATCCATATAACTATTATTATTATCGCCATAACTGTTATTATTATCCTTAATACTATTATTATTATCGCTATAACTGTTATCATTATCCTTATTACTATTATTATTATCGCTATAACTGTTATTATTATGCTTATTCTATTGTTACTATCTCTATTACTCTTGTCTTTATCCTTATAACTATTATCATTATCCTTATTACTATTATTATTATCGCTATAACTGTTATTATTATTCTTGTTACTATTGTTATTATCCCTATTCCTCTTGTCTTTCTCCTTATAACTATTATTATTATCGCTATAACTGTTATTATTATTCTTATTACTATTACTATTATCCCTATTCCTCTTGTATTTATCCTTATAACTATTATTATTATCCTTATTATTATTATTATAATCGCTATAACTGTTATTATTATTCTTATTACTATTATTATTATCGCTATAACTGTTATTATTATTCTTATTACTATTATTATTATCGCTATAACTGTTATTATTATCCTTAATACTATTATTGTTATCGCTATAACTGTTATTATTATGCTTATTCTATTGTTACTATCTCTATTACTCTTGTCTTTATCCTTATAACTATTATCATTATCCTTATTACTATTATTATTATCGCTATAACTGTTATTATTATTCTTGTTACTATTATTATTATCCCTATTCCTCTTGTCTTTCTCCTTATAACTATTATTATTATCGCTATAACTGTTATTATTATTCTTATTACTATTACTATTATCCCTATTCCTCTTGTAGTTATCCTTATAACTATAATTATTATACTTATTATTATTATTATTATCGCTATAACTGTTATTATAATCCTTAATACTATTATTATTATCGCTATAACTGTTATTATTATGCTGATTCTATTGTTACTATCTCTATTACTCTTGTCTTTATCCTTATAACTATTATCATTATCCTTATGGCTGTTATTATTATCGCTATAACTGTTATTATTATTCTGGTTACTATTATTACTGTCCGTATTACTCTTGCCTTTATCCTTAGTACTATTATTATTATAGCTATAACTGTTATTATTATTCTTGCTACTATTATTATTATCCCTATTCCTCTTGTCTTTCTCCTTATAACTATTATTATTATCCTTATTATTATTATTATTATCGCTATAACTGTTACTATTATTCTTGTTGCTATTATTATTATCCCTATTCCTCTTGTCTTTCTCCTTATAACTATTATTATTATCCTTATTATTATTATTATTATCGCTATAACTGCAATTATTATTCTTATTACTATTATTATTATCGCTATAACTGTTATTATTATTCTTATTACTATTATTATTATCGCTATAACTGTTATTATTATCCTTAATACTATTATTATTATCGCTATAACTGTTATTATTATGCTTATTCTATTGTTACTATCTCTATTACTCTTGTCTTTATCCTTATAACTATTATCATTATCCTTATTACTATTATTATTATCGCTATAACTGTTATTATTATTCTTGTTACTATTGTTATTATCCCTATTCCTCTTGTCTTTCTCCTTATAACTATTATTATTATCGCTATAACTGTTATTATTATTCTTATTACTATTACTATTATCCCTATTCCTCTTGTATTTATCCTTATAACTATTATTATTATCCTTATTATTATTATTATTATCGCTATAACTGCAATTATTATTCTTATTACTATTATTATTATCGCTATAACTGATATTATTATTCTTATTACTATTATTATTATCGCTATAACTGTTATTATTATCCTTAATACTATTATTATTATCGCTATAACTGTTATTATTATGCTTATTCTATTGTTACTATCTCTATTACTCTTGTCTTTATCCTTATAACTATTATCATTATCCTTATTACTATTATTATTATCGCTATAACTGTTATTATTATTCTTGTTACTATTATTATTATCCCTATTCCTCTTGTCTTTCTCCTTATAACTATTATTATTATCGCTATAACTGTTATTATTATGCTTATTCTATTGTTACTATCTCTATTACTCTTGTCTTTATCCTTATAACTATTATCATTATCCTTATTACTATTATTATTATCGCTATAACTGTTATTATTATTCTTGTTACTATTGTTATTATCCCTATTCCTCTTGTCTTTCTCCTTATAACTATTATTATTATCGCTATAACTGTTATTATTATTCTTATTACTATTACTATTATCCCTATTCCTCTTGTATTTATCCTTATAACTATTATTATTATCCTTATTATTATTATTATTATCGCTATAACTGCAATTATTATTCTTATTACTATTATTATTATCGCTATAACTGATATTATTATTCTTATTACTATTATTATTATCGCTATAACTGTTATTATTATCCTTAATACTATTATTATTATCGCTATAACTGTTATTATTATGCTTATTCTATTGTTACTATCTCTATTACTCTTGTCTTTATCCTTATAACTATTATCATTATCCTTATTACTATTATTATTATCGCTATAACTGTTATTATTATTCTTGTTACTATTATTATTATCCCTATTCCTCTTGTCTTTCTCCTTATAACTATTATTATTATCGCTATAACTGTTATTATTATTCTTATTACTATTACTATTATCCCTATTCCTCTTGTAGTTATCCTTATAACTATAATTATTATCCTTATTATTATTATTATTATTATCGCTATAACTGTTATTATAATCCTTAATACTATTATTATTATCGCTATAACTGTTATTATTATGCTGATTTTATTGTTACTATCTCTATTACTCTTGTCTTTATCCTTATAACTATTATCATTATCCTTATGGCTGTTATTATTATCGCTATAACTGTTATTATTATTCTTGTTACTATTATTACTGTCCGTATTACTCTTGCCTTTATCCTTAGTACTATTATTATTGTCGCTATAACTGTTATTATTATTCTTGCTACTATTATTATTATCCCTATTCCTCTTGTCTTTCTCCTTGTAACTATTATTATTATCCTTAGTACTATTATTATTATCGCTATAACTGTTATTATTATTCTTGCTACTATTATTATTATCCCTATTCCTCTTGTCTTTCTCCTTATAACTATTATTATTATCCTTATTATTATTATTATTATCGCTATAACTGTTACTCTTATTCTTCTTACTATTATTATTATCCCTATTCCTCTTGTCTTTCTCCTTATAACTATTATTATTATCCTTATTATTATTATTATTATCGCTATAACTATTATTATTATTCTTGTTACTATTATTATTATCGCTATAACTGTTATTATTATTCTTATTACCATTGTTACTATCCGTATCACTCTTGACTTTATCCATATAACTATTATTATTAATCCTTATTACTATTATTATTATCGCTATACCTGTTATTATTATCCTTATTACTATTATTATTATCGCTATAGCTGTTATTATTATTCTTGTTACTATTGTTACTCTCCGTATTACTCTTGTCTTTATCCTTATAACTATTATTATTATCGCTAATAACTGTTGCTATTATTCTTGTTACTATTTTTATTATCCCTATTCCTCTTGTCTTTCTCCTTATAACTATTATTATTATCGCTATAACTGTTATTATTATTCATATTACCGTTGTTACTATCCGTATCACTCTTGTCTTTATCCATATAACTATTATTATTAATCATTATTACTATTATTATTATCGCTATAACGGTTATTATTATCCTTAATACTATTATTATTATCGCTATAACTGTTATTATTATTCTTATTACTATTGTTGCTATCCGTATTACTCTTGTCTTTATCCATATAACTATTATTATTAATCCTTATTACTATTATTATTATCGCTATAACTGTTATTACTATCCTTATTCTATTGTTACTATCCGTATTACTCTTGTCTTTATCCTTATAACTATTATTATTATCGCTAATAACTGTTGCTATTATTCTTGTTACTATTTTTATTATCCCTATTCCTCTTGTCTTTCTCCTTATAACTATTATTATTATCCTTAGTACTATTATTATTATCGCTATAACTGTTATTATTATTCTTGCTACTATTATTATTATCCCTATTCCTCTTGTCTTTCTCCTTATAACTATTATTATTATCCTTATTATTATTATTATTATCGCTATAACTGTTACTCTTATTCTTCTTACTATTATTATTATCCCTATTCCTCTTGTCTTTCTCCTTATAACTATTATTATTATCCTTATTATTATTATTATTATCGCTATAACTGTTATTATTATCCTTAATACTATTATTATTATCGCTATAACTGTTATTATTATGCTTATTCTATTGTTACTATCTCTATTACTCTTGTCTTTATCCTTATAACTATTATCATTATCCTCATTACTATTATTATTATCGCTATAACTGTTATTATTATTCTTGTTACTATTATTATTATCCCTATTCCTCTTGTCTGTCTCCTTATAACTATTATTATTATCGCTATAACTGTTATTATTGTTCTTATTAATATTACTATTATCCCTATTCCTCTTGTAGTTATCCTTATAACTATAATTATTATCCTTATTATTATTATTATTATCGCTATAACTGTTATTATAATCCTTAATACTATTATCATTATCGCTATAACTGTTATTATTATGCTGATTCTATTGTTACTATCTCTATTACTCTTGTCTTTATCCTTATAACTATTATCATTATCCTTATGGCTGTTATTATTATCGCTATAACTGTTATTATTATTCTTGTTACTATTATTACTGTCCGTATTACTCTTGCCTTTATCCTTAGTACTATTATTATTGTCGCTATAACTGTTATTATTATTCTTGCTACTATTATTATTATCCCTATTCCTCTTGTCTTTCTCCTTATAACTATTATTATTATCCTTAGTACTATTATTATTATCGCTATAACTGTTATTATTATTCTTGCTACTATTATTATTATCCCTATTCCTCTTGTCTTTCTCCTTATAACTATTATTATTATCCTTATTATTATTATTATTATCGCTATAACTGTTACTCTTATTCTTCTTACTATTATTATTATCCCTATTCCTCTTGTCTTTCTCCTTATAACTATTATTATTATCCTTATTATTATTATTATTATCGCTATAACTGTTATTATTATTCTTGTTACTATTATTATTATCGCTATAACTGTTATTATTATTCTTATTACCATTGTTACTATCCGTATCACTCTTGACTTTATCCATGTAACTATTATTATTAATCCTTATTACTATTATTATTATCGCTATACCTGTTATTATTATCCTTATTACTATTATTATTATCGCTATAACTGTTATTATTATTCTTGTTACTATTGTTACTCTCCGTATTACTCTTGTCTTTATCCTTATAACTATTATTATTATCGCTCTTAAGTGTTGCTATTATTCTTGTTACTATTTTTATTATCCCTATTCCTCTTGTCTTTCTCCTTATAACTATTATTATTATCGCTATAACTGTTATTATTATTCATATTACCGTTGTTACTATCCGTATCACTCTTGTCTTTATCCATATAACTATTATTATAAATCCTTATTAGTATTATTATTATCGCTATAACTGTTATTATTATTCTTGCTACTATTATTATTATCCCTATTCCTCTTGCCTTTCTCCTTATAACTATTATTATTATCCTTAGTACTATTATTATTATCGCTATAACTGTTATTATTATTCATATTACCGTTGTTACTATCCGTATCACTCTTGTCTTTATCCATATAACTATTATTATTAATCCTTATTACTATTATTATTATCGCTATAACTGTTATTATTATTCTTGTTACTACTGTTACTCTCCGTATTACTCTGGCCTTTATCCTTAGTACTATTATTATTATCGCTATAACTGTTATTATTATTCTTGCTACTATTATTATTATCCCTATTCCTCTTGTCTTTCTCCTTATAACTATTATTATTATCCTTAGTACTATTATTATTATCGCTATAACTGTTATTATTATTCTTGCTACTATTATTATTATCCCTATTCCTCTTGTCATTCTCCTTATAACTATTATTATTATTATTATCGCTATAACTGTTACTCTTATTCTTGTTACTATTATTATTATCCCTATTCCTCTTGTATTTATCCTTATAACTATTATTATTATCCTTATTATTATTATCATTATTATCGCTATAACTGTTATTATTATCCTTATTACTATTATTATTATCGCTATAACTGTTATTATTATCCTTATTACTATTATTATTATCGCTATAACTGTTATTATTATCCTTAATACTATTATTATTATCGCTATAACTGTTATTATTATCCTTAATACTATTATTATTATCGCTATAACTGTTATTATTATGCTTATTCTATTGTTACTATCTCTATTACTCTTGTCTTTATCCTTATAACTATTATCATTATCCTTATTACTATTATTATTATCGCTATAACTGTTATTATTATTCTTGTTACTATTATTATTATCCCTATTCCTCTTGTCTTTCTCCTTATAACTATTATTATTATCGCTATAACTGTTATTATTGTTCTTATTACTATTACTATTATCCCTATTCCTCTTGTAGTTATCCTTATAACTATAATTATTATCCTTATTATTATTATTATTATCGCTATAACTGTTATTATAATCCTTAATACTATTATTATTATCGCTATAACTGTTATTATTATGCTGATTCTATTGTTACTATCTCTATTACTCTTGTCTTTATCCTTATAACTATTATCATTATCCTTATGGCTGTTATTATTATCGCTATAACTGTTATTATTATTCTTGTTACTATTATTACTGTCCGTATTACTCTTGCCTTTATCCTTAGTACTATTATTATTGTCGCTATAACTGTTATTATTATTCTTGCTACTATTATTATTATCCCTATTCCTCTTGTCTTTCTCCTTATAACTATTATTATTATCCTTATGACTATTATTATTATCGCTATAACTGTTATTATTATTTTTGTTACTATTATTATTATCGCTATGACTGTTACTATTATGTTTATTCTATTGTTACTATCCGTATTACTCTTGCCTTTATCATTATAACTACTATTATTATCGCTATAACCGTTATTATTATTCTTATTACAATTACTATTATCCCTATTCCTCTTGTATTTATCCTTATAACTATTATTATTATCCTTATTATTATTATTATTATCGCTATAACTGTTATTATTATGCTTATTCTATTGTTACTATCCGTATTACTCTTGCCTTTATCCTTATAACTATTATTATTATCGCTATAACTGTTATTATTATCCTTAATACTATTATTATTATCGCTATAACTGTTATCATTATCCTTATTACTATTATTATTATCGCTATAACTGTTATTATTATGCTTATTCTATTGTTACTATCTCTATTACTCTTGTCTTTATCCTTATAACTATTATCATTATCCTTATTACTATTATTATTATCGCTATAACTGTTATTATTATTCTTGTTACTATTGTTATTATCCCTATTCCTCTTGTCTTTCTCCTTATAACTATTATTATTATCGCTATAACTGTTATTATTATTCTTATTACTATTACTATTATCCAAATTCCTCTTGTATTTATCCTTATAACTATTATTATTATCCTTATTATTATTATTATAATCGCTATAACTGTTATTATTATTCTTATTACTATTATTATTATCGCTATAACTGTTATTATTATTCTTATTACTATTATTATTATCGCTATAACTGTTATTATTATTCTTGCTACTATTATTATTATCCCTATTCCTCTTGTCTTTCTCCTTATAACTATTATTATTATCCTTATTATTATTATTATTATCGCTATAACTGTTACTATTATTCTTGTTACTATTATTATTATCCCTATTCCTCTTGTCTTTCTCCTTATAACTATTATTATTATCCTTATTATTATTATTATTATCGCTATAACTGTTATTATTATCCTTATTACTATTATTATTATCGCTATGACTGTTACTATTATGTTTATTCTATTGTTACTATCCGTATTACTCTTGCCTTTATCATTATAACTACTATTATTATCGCTATAACCGTTATTATTATTCTTATTACAATTACTATTATCCCTATTCCTCTTGTATTTATCCTTATAACTATTATTATTATCCTAATTATTATTATTATTATAGCTATAACTGTTATTATTATGCTTATTCTATTGTTACTATCCGTATTACTCTTGCCTTTATCCTTATAACTATTATTATTATCGCTATAACTGTTATTTTTATCCTTAATACTATTATTATTATCGCTATAACTGTTATCATTATCCTTATTACTATTATTATTATCGCTATAACTGTTATTATTATGCTTATTCTATTGTTACTATCTCTATTACTCTTGTCTTTATCCTTATAACTATTATCATTATCCTTATTACTATTATTATTATCGCTATAACTGTTATTATTATTCTTGTTACTATTGTTATTATCCCTATTCCTCTTGTCTTTCTCCTTATAACTATTATTATTATCGCTATAACTGTTATTATTATTCTTATTACTATTATTATTATCGCTATAACTGTTATTATTATTCTTATTACTATTACTATTATCCCTATTCCTCTTGTAGTTATCCTTATAACTATGATTATTATCCTTATTATTATTATTATTATCGCTATAACTGTTATTATAATCCTTAATACTATTATTATTATCGCTATAACTGTTATTATTATGCTGATTCTATTGTTACTATCTCTATTACTCTTGTCTTTATCCTTATAACTATTATCATTATCCTTATGGCTGTTATTATTATCGCTATAACTGTTATTCTTATTCTTGTTACTATTATTACTGTCCGTATTACTCTTGCCTTTATCCTTAGTACTATTATTACTATCGCTATAACTGTTATTATTATTCTTGCTACTATTATTATTATCCCTATTCCTCTTGTCTTTCTCCTTATAACTATTATTATTATCCTTAGTACTATTATTATTATCGCTATAACTGTTATTATTGTTCTTGCTACTATTATTATTATCCCTATTCCTCTTGTCTTTCTCCTTATAACTATTATTATTATCCTTATTATTATTATTATTATCGCTATAACTGTTACTCTTATTCTTGTTACTATTATTATTATCCCTATTCCTCTTGTATTTATCCTTATAACTATTATTATTATCCTTATTATTATTATTATTATTATCGCTATAACTGTTATTATTATGCTTATTCTATTGTTACTATCCGTATTACTCTTGCCTTTATCCTTATAATTATTATTATTATCGCTATAACTGTTATTATTATCCTTAATACTATTATTATTATCGCTATAACTGTTATCATTATCCTTATTACTATTATTATTATCGCTATAACTGTTATTATTATGCTTATTCTATTGTTACTATCTCTATTACTCTTGTCTTTATCCTTATAACTATTATCATTATCCTTATTATTATTATTATTATCGCTATAACTGTTATTATTATCCTTATTACTATTATTATTATCGCTATGACTGTTACTATTATGTTTATTCTATTGTTACTATCCGTATTACTCTTGCCTTTATCATTATAACTACTATTATTATCGCTATAACCGTTATTATTATTCTTATTACAATTACTATTATCCCTATTCCTCTTGTATTTATCCTTATAACTATTATTATTATCCTAATTATTATTATTATTATCGCTATAACTGTTATTATTATGCTTATTCTATTGTTACTATCCGTATTACTCTTGCCTTTATCCTTATAACTATTATTATTATCGCTATAACTGTTATTATTATCCTTAATACTATTATTATTATCGCTATAACTGTTATCATTATCCTTATTACTATTATTATTATCGCTATAACTGTTATTATTATGCTTATTCTATTGTTACTATCTCTATTACTCTTGTCTTTATCCTTATAGCTATTATCATTATCCTTATTACTATTATTATTATCGCTATAACTGTTATTATTATTCTTGTTACTATTGTTATTATCCCTATTCCTCTTGTCTTTCTCCTTATAACTATTATTATTATCGCTATAACTGTTATTATTATTCTTATTACTATTATTATTATCGCTATAACTGTTATTATTATTCTTATTACTATTCGTATTATCGCTATAACTGTTATTATTATCCTTATTACTATTATTATTATCGCTATAACTGTTATTATTATGCTTATTCTATTGTTACTATCCGTATTACTCTTGCCTTTATCCTTATAATTATTATTATTATCGCTATAACTGTTATTATTATGCTTATTCTATTGTTACTATCTCTATTATTCTTGTCTTTATCCTTATAACTATTATCATTATCCTTATTACTATTATTATTATCGCTATAACTGTTATTATTATTCTTGTTACTATTATTATTATCCCTATTCCTCTTGTCTTTCTCCTTATAACTATTATTATTATCGCTATAACTGTTATTATTATGCTTATTCTATTGTTACTATCTCTATTACTCTTGTCTTTATCCTTATAACTATTATCATTATCCTTATTACTATTATTATTATCGCTATAACTGTTATTATTATTCTTGTTACTATTGTTATTATCCCTATTCCTCTTGTCTTTCTCCTTATAACTATTATTATTATCGCTATAACTGTTATTATTATTCTTATTACTATTACTATTATCCCTATTCCTCTTGTATTTATCCTTATAACTATTATTATTATCCTTATTATTATTATTATTATCGCTATAACTGCAATTATTATTCTTATTACTATTATTATTATCGCTATAACTGATATTATTATTCTTATTACTATTATTATTATCGCTATAACTGTTATTATTATCCTTAATACTATTATTATTATCGCTATAACTGTTATTATTATGCTTATTCTATTGTTACTATCTCTATTACTCTTGTCTTTATCCTTATAACTATTATCATTATCCTTATTACTATTATTATTATCGCTATAACTGTTATTATTATTCTTGTTACTATTATTATTATCCCTATTCCTCTTGTCTTTCTCCTTATAACTATTATTATTATCGCTATAACTGTTATTATTATTCTTATTACTATTACTATTATCCCTATTCCTCTTGTAGTTATCCTTATAACTATAATTATTATCCTTATTATTATTATTATTATTATCGCTATAACTGTTATTATAATCCTTAATACTATTATTATTATCGCTATAACTGTTATTATTATGCTGATTTTATTGTTACTATCTCTATTACTCTTGTCTTTATCCTTATAACTATTATCATTATCCTTATGGCTGTTATTATTATCGCTATAACTGTTATTATTATTCTTGTTACTATTATTACTGTCCGTATTACTCTTGCCTTTATCCTTAGTACTATTATTATTGTCGCTATAACTGTTATTATTATTCTTGCTACTATTATTATTATCCCTATTCCTCTTGTCTTTCTCCTTGTAACTATTATTATTATCCTTAGTACTATTATTATTATCGCTATAACTGTTATTATTATTCTTGCTACTATTATTATTATCCCTATTCCTCTTGTCTTTCTCCTTATAACTATTATTATTATCCTTATTATTATTATTATTATCGCTATAACTGTTACTCTTATTCTTCTTACTATTATTATTATCCCTATTCCTCTTGTCTTTCTCCTTATAACTATTATTATTATCCTTATTATTATTATTATTATCGCTATAACTATTATTATTATTCTTGTTACTATTATTATTATCGCTATAACTGTTATTATTATTCTTATTACCATTGTTACTATCCGTATCACTCTTGACTTTATCCATATAACTATTATTATTAATCCTTATTACTATTATTATTATCGCTATACCTGTTATTATTATCCTTATTACTATTATTATTATCGCTATAGCTGTTATTATTATTCTTGTTACTATTGTTACTCTCCGTATTACTCTTGTCTTTATCCTTATAACTATTATTATTATCGCTAATAACTGTTGCTATTATTCTTGTTACTATTTTTATTATCCCTATTCCTCTTGTCTTTCTCCTTATAACTATTATTATTATCGCTATAACTGTTATTATTATTCATATTACCGTTGTTACTATCCGTATCACTCTTGTCTTTATCCATATAACTATTATTATTAATCATTATTACTATTATTATTATCGCTATAACGGTTATTATTATCCTTAATACTATTATTATTATCGCTATAACTGTTATTATTATTCTTATTACTATTGTTGCTATCCGTATTACTCTTGTCTTTATCCATATAACTATTATTATTAATCCTTATTACTATTATTATTATCGCTATAACTGTTATTACTATCCTTATTCTATTGTTACTATCCGTATTACTCTTGTCTTTATCCTTATAACTATTATTATTATCGCTAATAACTGTTGCTATTATTCTTGTTACTATTTTTATTATCCCTATTCCTCTTGTCTTTCTCCTTATAACTATTATTATTATCCTTAGTACTATTATTATTATCGCTATAACTGTTATTATTATGCTTATTCTATTGTTACTATCTCTATTACTCTTGTCTTTATCCTTATAACTATTATCATTATCCTCATTACTATTATTATTATCGCTATAACTGTTATTATTATTCATATTACCGTTGTTACTATCCGTATCACTCTTGTCTTTATCCATATAACTATTATTATTAATCTTTATTACTATTATTATTATCGCTATAACTGTTATTATTATTCTTGTTACTATTGTTACTCTCCGTATTACTCTTGTCTTTATCCTTATAACTATTATTATTATCGCTCTTAAGTGTTGCTATTATTCTTGTTACTATTTTTATTATCCCTATTCCTCTTGTCTTTCTCCTTATAACTATTATTATTATCGCTATAACTGTTATTATTATTCATATTACCGTTGTTACTATCCGTATCACTCTTGTCTTTATCCATATAACTATTATTATAAATCCTTATTAGTATTATTATTATCGCTATAACTGTTATTATTATTCTTGCTACTATTATTATTATCCCTATTCCTCTTGCCTTTCTCCTTATAACTATTATTATTATCCTTAGTACTATTATTATTATCGCTATAACTGTTATTATTATTCATATTACCGTTGTTACTATCCGTATCACTCTTGTCTTTATCCATATAACTATTATTATTAATCCTTATTACTATTATTATTATCGCTATAACTGTTATTATTATTCTTGTTACTACTGTTACTCTCCGTATTACTCTGGCCTTTATCCTTAGTACTATTATTATTATCGCTATAACTGTTATTATTATTCTTGCTACTATTATTATTATCCCTATTCCTCTTGTCTTTCTCCTTATAACTATTATTATTATCCTTAGTACTATTATTATTATCGCTATAACTGTTATTATTATTCTTGCTACTATTATTATTATCCCTATTCCTCTTGTCATTCTCCTTATAACTATTATTATTATTATTATCGCTATAACTGTTACTCTTATTCTTGTTACTATTATTATTATCCCTATTCCTCTTGTATTTATCCTTATAACTATTATTATTATCCTTATTATTATTATCATTATTATCGCTATAACTGTTATTATTATCCTTATTACTATTATTATTATCGCTATAACTGTTATTATTATCCTTATTACTATTATTATTATCGCTATAACTGTTATTATTATCCTTAATACTATTATTATTATCGCTATAACTGTTATTATTATCCTTAATACTATTATTATTATCGCTATAACTGTTATTATTATGCTTATTCTATTGTTACTATCTCTATTACTCTTGTCTTTATCCTTATAACTATTATCAATATCCTTATTACTATTATTATTATCGCTATAACTGTTATTATTATTCTTGTTACTATTATTATTATCCCTATTCCTCTTGTCTTTCTCCTTATAACTATTATTATTATCGCTATAACTGTTATTATTGTTCTTATTACTATTACTATTATCCCTATTCCTCTTGTAGTTATCCTTATAACTATAATTATTATCCTTATTATTATTATTATTATCGCTATAACTGTTATTATAATCCTTAATACTATTATTATTATCGCTATAACTGTTATTATTATGCTGATTCTATTGTTACTATCTCTATTACTCTTGTCTTTATCCTTATAACTATTATCATTATCCTTATGGCTGTTATTATTATCGCTATAACTGTTATTATTATTCTTGTTACTATTATTACTGTCCGTATTACTCTTGCCTTTATCCTTAGTACTATTATTATTGTCGCTATAACTGTTATTATTATTCTTGCTACTATTATTATTATCCCTATTCCTCTTGTCTTTCTCCTTATAACTATTATTATTATCCTTATGACTATTATTATTATCGCTATAACTGTTATTATTATTTTTGTTACTATTATTATTATCGCTATGACTGTTACTATTATGTTTATTCTATTGTTACTATCCGTATTACTCTTGCCTTTATCATTATAACTACTATTATTATCGCTATAACCGTTATTATTATTCTTATTACAATTACTATTATCCCTATTCCTCTTGTATTTATCCTTATAACTATTATTATTATCCTTATTATTATTATTGTTATCGCTATAACTGTTATTATTATGCTTATTCTATTGTTACTATCCGTATTACTCTTGCCTTTATCCTTATAACTATTATTATTATCGCTATAACTGTTATTATTATCCTTAATACTATTATTATTATCGCTATAACTGTTATCATTATCCTTATTACTATTATTATTATCGCTATAACTGTTATTATTATGCTTATTCTATTGTTACTATCTCTATTACTCTTGTCTTTATCCTTATAACTATTATCATTATCCTTATTACTATTATTATTATCGCTATAACTGTTATTATTATTCTTGTTACTATTGTTATTATCCCTATTCCTCTTGTCTTTCTCCTTATAACTATTATTATTATCGCTATAACTGTTATTATTATTCTTATTACTATTACTATTATCCAAATTCCTCTTGTATTTATCCTTATAACTATTATTATTATCCTTATTATTATTATTATAATCGCTATAACTGTTATTATTATTCTTATTACTATTATTATTATCGCTATAACTGTTATTATTATTCTTATTACTATTATTATTATCGCTATAACTGTTATTATTATTCTTGCTACTATTATTATTATCCCTATTCCTCTTGTCTTTCTCCTTATAACTATTATTATTATCCTTATTATTATTATTATTATCGCTATAACTGTTACTATTATTCTTGTTACTATTATTATTATCCCTATTCCTCTTGTCTTTCTCCTTATAACTATTATTATTATCCTTATTATTATTATTATTATCGCTATAACTGTTATTATTATCCTTATTACTATTATTATTATCGCTATGACTGTTACTATTATGTTTATTCTATTGTTACTATCCGTATTACTCTTGCCTTTATCATTATAACTACTATTATTATCGCTATAACCGTTATTATTATTCTTATTACAATTACTATTATCCCTATTCCTCTTGTATTTATCCTTATAACTATTATTATTATCCTAATTATTATTATTATTATCGCTATAACTGTTATTATTATGCTTATTCTATTGTTACTATCCGTATTACTCTTGCCTTTATCCTTATAACTATTATTATTATCGCTATAACTGTTATTTTTATCCTTAATACTATTATTATTATCGCTATAACTGTTATCATTATCCTTATTACTATTATTATTATCGCTATAACTGTTATTATTATGCTTATTCTATTGTTACTATCTCTATTACTCTTGTCTTTATCCTTATAACTATTATCATTATCCTTATTACTATTATTATTATCGCTATAACTGTTATTATTATTCTTGTTACTATTGTTATTATCCCTATTCCTCTTGTCTTTCTCCTTATAACTATTATTATTATCGCTATAACTGTTATTATTATTCTTATTACTATTATTATTATCGCTATAACTGTTATTATTATTCTTATTACTATTACTATTATCCCTATTCCTCTTGTAGTTATCCTTATAACTATGATTATTATCCTTATTATTATTATTATTATCGCTATAACTGTTATTATAATCCTTAATACTATTATTATTATCGCTATAACTGTTATTATTATGCTGATTCTATTGTTACTATCTCTATTACTCTTGTCTTTATCCTTATAACTATTATCATTATCCTTATGGCTGTTATTATTATCGCTATAACTGTTATTCTTATTCTTGTTACTATTATTACTGTCCGTATTACTCTTGCCTTTATCCTTAGTACTATTATTACTATCGCTATAACTGTTATTATTATTCTTGCTACTATTATTATTATCCCTATTCCTCTTGTCTTTCTCCTTATAACTATTATTATTATCCTTATTATTATTATTATTATCGCTATAACTGTTATTATTGTTCTTGCTACTATTATTATTATCCCTATTCCTCTTGTCTTTCTCCTTATAACTATTATTATTATCCTTATTATTATTATTATTATCGCTATAACTGTTACTCTTATTCTTGTTACTATTATTATTATCCCTATTCCTCTTGTATTTATCCTTATAACTATTATTATTATCCTTATTATTATTATTATTATTATCGCTATAACTGTTATTATTATGCTTATTCTATTGTTACTATCCGTATTACTCTTGCCTTTATCCTTATAATTATTATTATTATCGCTATAACTGTTATTATTATCCTTAATACTATTATTATTATCGCTATAACTGTTATCATTATCCTTATTACTATTATTATTATCGCTATAACTGTTATTATTATGCTTATTCTATTGTTACTATCTCTATTACTCTTGTCTTTATCCTTATAACTATTATCATTATCCTTATTATTATTATTATTATCGCTATAACTGTTATTATTATCCTTATTACTATTATTATTATCGCTATGACTGTTACTATTATGTTTATTCTATTGTTACTATCCGTATTACTCTTGCCTTTATCATTATAACTACTATTATTATCGCTATAACCGTTATTATTATTCTTATTACAATTACTATTATCCCTATTCCTCTTGTATTTATCCTTATAACTATTATTATTATCCTAATTATTATTATTATTATCGCTATAACTGTTATTATTATGCTTATTCTATTGTTACTATCCGTATTACTCTTGCCTTTATCCTTATAACTATTATTATTATCGCTATAACTGTTATTATTATCCTTAATACTATTATTATTATCGCTATAACTGTTATCATTATCCTTATTACTATTATTATTATCGCTATAACTGTTATTATTATGCTTATTCTATTGTTACTATCTCTATTACTCTTGTCTTTATCCTTATAGCTATTATCATTATCCTTATTACTATTATTATTATCGCTATAACTGTTATTATTATTCTTGTTACTATTGTTATTATCCCTATTCCTCTTGTCTTTCTCCTTATAACTATTATTATTATCGCTATAACTGTTATTATTATTCTTATTACTATTATTATTATCGCTATAACTGTTATTATTATTCTTATTACTATTCGTATTATCGCTATAACTGTTATTATTATCCTTATTACTATTATTATTATCGCTATAACTGTTATTATTATGCTTATTCTATTGTTACTATCCGTATTACTCTTGCCTTTATCCTTATAATTATTATTATTATCGCTATAACTGTTATTATTATGCTTATTCTATTGTTACTATCTCTATTATTCTTGTCTTTATCCTTATAACTATTATCATTATCCTTATTACTATTATTATTATCGCTATAACTGTTATTATTATTCTTGTTACTATTATTATTATCCCTATTCCTCTTGTCTTTCTCCTTATGACTATTATTATTATCGCTACAACTGTTATTATTATTCTTATTACTATTACTATTATTCCTATTCCTCTTGTAGTTATCCTTATAACTATAATTATTATACTTATTATTATTATTATTATCGCTATAACTGTTATTATAATCCTTAATACTATTATTATTATCGCTATAACTGTTATTATTATGCTGATTCTATTGTTACTATCTCTATTACTCTTGTCTTTATCCTTATAACTATTATCATTATCCTTATGGCTGTTATTATTATCGCTATAACTGTTATTATTATTCTTGTTACTATTATTACTGTCCGTATTACTCTTGCCTTTATCCTTAGTACTATTATTATTGTCGCTATAACTGTTATTATTATTCTTGCTAATATTATTATTATCCCTATTCCTCTTGTCTTTCTCCTTATAACTATTATTATTATCCTTAGTACTATTATTATTATCGCTATAACTGTTATTATTATTCTTGCTACTATTATTATTATCCCTATTCCTCTTGTCTTTCTCCTTATAACTATTATTATTATCCTTATTATTATTATTATTATCGCTATAACTGTTACTCTTATTCTTCTTACTATTATTATTATCCCTATTCCTCTTTCCTTTCTCCTTATAACTATTATTATTATCCTTATTATTATTATTATTATCGCTATAACTATTATTATTATTCTTGTTACTATTATTATTATCGCTATAACTGTTATTATTATTCTTATTACCATTGTTACTATCCGTATCACTCTTGACTTTATCCATATAACTATTATTATTAATCCTTATTACTATTATTATTATCGCTATACCTGTTATTATTATCCTTATTACTATTATTATTATCGCTATAACTGTTATTATTATTCTTGTTACTATTGTTACTCTCCGTATTACTCTTGTCTTTATCCTTATAACTATTATTATTATCGCTAATAACTGTTGCTATTATTCTTGTTACTATTTTTATTATCCCTATTCCTCTTGTCTTTCTCCTTATAACTATTATTATTATCGCTATAACTGTTATTATTATTCATATTACCGTTGTTACTATCCGTATCACTCTTGTCTTCATCCTTATAACTATTATTATTATCCTTATTATTATTATTATTATCGCTATAACTGTTATTATTATCCTTATTACTATTATTATTATCGCTATAACTGTTATTATTATGCTGATTCTATTGTTACAATCTCCATTACTCTTGTCTTTATCCTTATAACTATTATCATTATCCTTATGGCTGTTATTATTATCGCTATAACTGTTATTATTATTCTTGGTACTATTATTACTGTCCGTATTACTCTTGCCTTTATCCTTAGTACTATTATTATTATCGCTATAACTGTTATTATTATTCTTGCTACTATTTTTATTATCCCTATTCCTCTTGTCTTTCTCCTTATAACTATTATTGTTATCGCTATAACTGTTATTATTATTCTTATTACCATTGTTACTATCCGTATCACTCTTGTCTTTATCCATATAACTATTATTATTAATCCGTATTACTATTATTATTATCGCTATAACTGTTATTATTATTCTTGTTACTATTGTTACTCTCCGTATTACTCTTGCCTTTATCCTTAATACTATTATTATTACCGCTATAACTGTTATTATTATTCTTGTTACTATTATTATTATCCCTATTCCTCTTGTCTTCATCCTTATAACTATTATTATTATCCTTATTATTATTATTATTATCGCTATATCTGTTTTTATTATTTTTATTACTATTACCATTATCAGTATTCCTCTTGTCTTTATCCTTATAACTATTATTATTAGCCTTATTATTATTATTATTATTATCGCTATACCTGTTATTATTATCCTTATTACTATTATTATTATCTCTATAACTGTTATTATTATGCTTATTCTATTGTTACTATCCGTATTACTCTTGCCTTTATCATTATAACTATTATTATTATCCTTATAATTATTATTATTATCGCTATAACTGTTGCTATTATTCTTGTTACTATTTTTATTATCCCTATTCCTCTTGTCTGTCTCCTTATAACTACTATTATTATCGCTATAACTGCTATTATTATTCTTATTACTATTATTATTATCGCTATAACTGTTATTATTATGCTTATTCTATTGTTACTATCCGTATTACTCTTGCCTTTATCATTATAACTATTATTATTATCCTTATTATTATTATTATTATCGCTATAACTGTTATTATTATCCTTATTACTATTATTATTATCGCTATCCCTCTTGTCTTTCTCCTTATAACTATTATTATTATCGCTATAACTGTTATTATTATTCTTGTTACTATTATTGTTATCGCTATAACTGTTATTATTATGCTTATTCTATTGTTACTATCCCTATTACTCTTGTCTATATCCTTATAACTATTATTATTATCGCTATAACTGTTATTATTATTCTTATTACTATTACTATTGTCCCTATTCCTCTTGTATTTATCCTTATAACTATTATTATTATCCTTATTATTATTATTATTATCGCTATAACTGTTATTATTATCCTTAATACTATTATTATTATCGCTATAACGGTTATTATTATCCTTGATAGTATTATTATTATCGCTATAACTGTTATTATTAACTTAATACTATTATTATTATCGCTATACCTGTTATTATTATTCTGGTTACTATTATTAGTATCCCTATTCCTCTTGTCTTTCTCCTTATAACTATTATTATTATCCTTATTATTATTATTATTATCGCTATAACTGTTATTATTATTCTTATTACTATTACTATTAACCGTATTCCTCTTGTCTTCATCCTTATAACTATTATTATTATCCTTATTATTATTATTATTATCGCTATAACTGTTATTATTATGCTGATTCTATTGTTACAATCTCTATTACTCTTGTCTTTATCCTTATAACTATTATCATTATCCTTATGGCTGTTATTATTATCGCTATAACTGTTATTATTATTCTTGTTACTATTATTACTGTCCGTATTACTCTTGCCTTTATCCTTAGTACTATTATTATTATCGGTATAACTGTTATTATTATTCTTGCTACTATTTTTATTATCCCTATTCCTCTTGTCTTTCTCCTTATAACTATTATTATTATCGCTATAACTGTTATTATTATTCTTATTACCATTGTTACTATCCGTATCACTCTTGTCTTTATCCATATAACTATTATTATTAATCCTTATTACCATTATTATTATCGCTATAACTGTTATTATTATTCTTGTTACTATTGTTACTCTCCGTATTACTCTTGCCTTTATCCTTAATACTATTATTATTACCGCTATAACTGTTATTATTATTCTTGTTACTATTTTTATTATCCCTATTCCTCTTGTCTGTCTCCTTATAACTACTATTATTATCGCTATAACTGCTATTATTATCCTTATTACTATTATTATTATCGCTATAACTGTTATTATTATCCTTATTACTATTATTATTATCGCTATAACTGTTATTATTATGCTGATTCTATTGTTACAATCTCCATTACTCTTGTCTTTATCCTTATAACTATTATCATTATCCTTATTACTATTATTATTATCGCTATAACTGTTATTATTATTCTTGTTACTATTGTTATTATCCCTATTCCTCATGTCTTTCTCCTTATAACTATTATTATTATCGCTATAACTGTTATTATTATTCTTATTACTATTACTATTATCCCTATTCCTCTTGTATTTATCCTTATAACTATTATTATTATCCTTATTATTATTATTATTATCGCTATAACTGTTATTATTATCCTTAATACTATTATTATTATCGCTATAACGGTTATTATTATCCTTCTGAGTATTATTATTATCGCTATAACTGTTATTATTAACTTAATACTATTATTATTATCGCTATACCTGTTATTATTATTCTGGTTACTATTATTAGTATCCCTATTCCTCTTGTCTTTCTCCTTATAACTATTATTATTATCCTTATTATTATTATTATTATCGCTATAACTGTTATTATTATTCTTATTACTATTACTATTAACCGTATTCCTCTTGTCTTCATCCTTATAACTATTATTATTATCCTTATTATTATTATTATTATCGCTATAACTGTTATTATTATCCTTATTACTGTTATTATTATCGCTATAACTGTTATTATTATGCTGATTCTATTGTTACAATCTCTATTACTCTTGTCTTTATCCTTATAACTATTATCATTATCCTTATGGCTGTTATTATTATCGCTATAACTGTTATTATTATTCTTGTTACTATTATTACTGTCCCTATTACTCTTGCCTTTATCCTTTGTACTATTATTATTATCGCTATAACTGTTATTATTATTCTTGCTACTATTTTTATTATCCCTATTCCTCTTGTCTTTCTCCTTATAACTATTATTATTATCGCTATAACTGTTAATATTATTCTTATTACCATTGTTACAATCCGTATCACTGTTGTCTTTATCCATATAACTATTATTATTAATCCTTATTACTATTATTATTATCGCTATAACTGTTATTATTATTCTTGTTACTATTGTTACTCTCCGTATTACTCTTGCCTTTATCCTTAATACTATTATTATTACCGCTATAACTGTTATTATTATTCTTGTTACTATTTTTATTATCCCTATTCCTCTTGTCTGTCTCCTTATAACTACTATTATTATCGCTATAACTGCTATTATTATTCTTATTACTATTATTATTATCGCTATAACTGTTATTATTATTCTTGTTACTATTATTGTTATCGCTATAACTGTTATTATTATGCTTATTCTATTGTTACTATCCCTATTACTCTTGTCTATATCCTTATAACTATTGTTATTATTATTATTACTATTATTATTATCGCTACAACTGGTATTATTATTCTTGTTGCTACTATTATTACCCCTATTCCTCTTGTCTTTCTCCTTATAACTATTATTATTATCGCTATAACTGTTATTATTATGCTTAATACTATTATTATTATCGCTATAACTGTTATTATTATTCTTATTACTATTATTATTATCGCTATAACTGTTATTATAATTGTTATTACTATTATTAGTATCCCTATTCCTCTTGTCTTTCTCCTTATAACTATTATTATTATCCTTATTATTATTGTTATTATCGCTATAACTGTTATTATTATTCTTATTACTATTATTATTATCGCTATAACTGTTATTATTATCCTTATTACTATTATTATTATCGCTATAACTGTTATTATTATGCTGATTCTATTGTTACAATCTCTATTACTCTTGTCTTTATCCTTATAACTATTATCATTATCCTTATTACTATTATTATTATCGCTATAACTGTTATTATTATTCTTGTTACTATTGTTATTATCCCTATTCCTCTTGTCTTTCTCCTTATAACTATTATTATTATCGCTATAACTGTTATTATTATTCTTATTACTATTACTATTATCCCTATTCCTCTTGTATTTATCCTTATAACTATTATTATTATCCTTATTATTATTATTATTATCGCTATAACTGTTACTATTATCCTTAATACTATTATTATTATCGCTATAACTGTTATTATTATCCTTATTACTATTATTATTATCGCTATAACTGTTATTATTATGCTTATTCTATTGTTACTATCTCTATTACTCTTGTCTTTATCCTTATAACTATTATCATTATCCTTATTACTATTATTATTATCGCTATAACTGTTATTATTATTCTTGTCACTATTATTATTATCCCTATTCCTCTTGTCTTTCTCCTTATAACTATTATTATTATCGCTATAACTGTTATTATTATTCTTATTACTATTACTATTATCCCTATTCCTCTTGTAGTTATCCTTATTACTATTATTATTATCGCTATAACTGTTATTATTATGCTGATTCTATTGTTACAATCTCTATTACTCTTGTCTTTATCCTTATAACTATTATCATTATCCTTATTACTATTATTATTATCGCTATAACTGTTATTATTATTCTTGTTACTATTGTTATTATCCCTATTCCTCATGTCTTTCTCCTTATAACTATTATTATTATCGCTATAACTGTTATTATTATTCTTATTACTATTACTATTGTCCCTATTCCTCTTGTATTTATCCTTATAACTATTATTATTATCCTTATTATTATTATTATTATCGCTATAACTGTTATTATTATCCTTAATACTATTATTATTATCGCTATAACGGTTATTATTATCCTTGATAGTATTATTATTATCGCTATAACTGTTATTATTAACTTAATACTATTATTATTATCGCTATACCTGTTATTATTATTCTGGTTACTATTATTAGTATCCCTATTCCTCTTGTCTTTCTCCTTATAACTATTATTATTATCCTTATTATTATTATTATTATCGCTATAACTGTTATTATTATTCTTATTACTATTACTATTAACCGTATTCCTCTTGTCTTCATCCTTATAACTATTATTATTATCCTTATTATTATTATTATTATCGCTATAACTGTTATTATTATCCTTATTACTATTATTATTATCGCTATAACTGTTATTATTATGCTGATTCTATTGTTACAATCTCTATTACTCTTGTCTTTATCCTTATAACTATTATCATTATCCTTATGGCTGTTATTATTATCGCTATAACTGTTATTATTATTCTTGTTACTATTATTACTGTCCGTATTACTCTTGCCTTTATCCTTAGTACTATTATTATTATCGGTATAACTGTTATTATTATTCTTGCTACTATTTTTATTATCCCTATTCCTCTTGTCTTTCTCCTTATAACTATTATTATTATCGCTATAACTGTTATTATTATTCTTATTACCATTGTTACTATCCGTATCACTCTTGTCTTTATCCATATAACTATTATTATTAATCCTTATTACCATTATTATTATCGCTATAACTGTTATTATTATTCTTGTTACTATTGTTACTCTCCGTATTACTCTTGCCTTTATCCTTAATACTATTATTATTACCGCTATAACTGTTATTATTATTCTTGTTACTATTTTTATTATCCCTATTCCTCTTGTCTGTCTCCTTATAACTACTATTATTATCGCTATAACTGCTATTATTATCCTTATTACTATTATTATTATCGCTATAACTGTTATTATTATCCTTATTACTATTATTATTATCGCTATAACTGTTATTATTATGCTGATTCTATTGTTACAATCTCCATTACTCTTGTCTTTATCCTTATAACTATTATCATTATCCTTATTACTATTATTATTATCGCTATAACTGTTATTATTATTCTTGTTACTATTGTTATTATCCCTATTCCTCATGTCTTTCTCCTTATAACTATTATTATTATCGCTATAACTGTTATTATTATTCTTATTACTATTACTATTATCCCTATTCCTCTTGTATTTATCCTTATAACTATTATTATTATCCTTATTATTATTATTATTATCGCTATAACTGTTATTATTATCCTTAATACTATTATTATTATCGCTATAACGGTTATTATTATCCTTCTGAGTATTATTATTATCGCTATAACTGTTATTATTAACTTAATACTATTATTATTATCGCTATACCTGTTATTATTATTCTGGTTACTATTATTAGTATCCCTATTCCTCTTGTCTTTCTCCTTATAACTATTATTATTATCCTTATTATTATTATTATTATCGCTATAACTGTTATTATTATTCTTATTACTATTACTATTAACCGTATTCCTCTTGTCTTCATCCTTATAACTATTATTATTATCCTTATTATTATTATTATTATCGCTATAACTGTTATTATTATCCTTATTACTATTATTATTATCGCTATAACTGTTATTATTATGCAGAATTCTATTGTTACAATCTCTATTACTCTTGTCTTTATCCTTATAACTATTATCATTATCCTTATGGCTGTTATTATTATCGCTATAACTGTTATTATTATTCTTGTTACTATTATTACTGTCCGTATTACTCTTGCCTTTATCCTTTGTACTATTATTATTATCGCTATAACTGTTATTATTATTCTTGCTACTATTTTTATTATCCCTATTCCTCTCGTCTTTCTCCTTATAACTATTATTATTATCGCTATAACTGTTAATATTATTCTTATTACCATTGTTACTATCCGTATCACTGTTGTCTTTATCCATATAACTATTATTATTAATCCTTATTACTATTATTATTATCGCTATAACTGTTATTATTATTCTTGTTACTATTGTTACTCTCCGTATTACTCTTGCCTTTATCCTTAATACTATTATTATTACCGCTATAACTGTTATTATTATTCTTGTTACTATTTTTATTATCCCTATTCCTCTTGTCTGTCTCCTTATAACTACTATTATTATCGCTATAACTGCTATTATTATTCTTATTACTATTATTATTATCGCTATAACTGTTATTATTATTCTTGTTACTATTATTGTTACCGCTATAACTGTTATTATTATGCTTATTCTATTGTTACTATCCCTATTACTCTTGTCTATATCCTTATAACTATTGTTATTATTATTATTACTATTATTATTATCGCTACAACTGGTATTATTATTCTTGTTGCTACTATTATTACCCCTATTCCTCTTGTCTTTCTCCTTATAACTATTATTATTATCGCTATAACTGTTATTATTATGCTTAATACTATTATTATTATCGCTATAACTGTTATTATTATTCTTATTACTATTATTATTATCGCTATAACTGTTATTATAATTGTTATTACTATTATTAGTATCCCTATTCCTCTTGTCTTTCTCCTTATAACTATTATTATTATCCTTATTATTATTGTTATTATCGCTATAACTGTTATTATTATTCTTATTACTATTATTATTATCGCTATAACTGTTATTATTATCCTTATTACTATTATTATTATCGCTATAACTGTTATTATTATGCTGATTCTATTGTTACAATCTCTATTACTCTTGTCTTTATCCTTATAACTATTATCACTATCCTTATTACTATTATTATTATCGCTATAACTGTTATTATTATTCTTGTTACTATTGTTATTATCCCTATTCCTCTTGTCTTTCTCCTTATAACTATTATTATTATCGCTATAACTGTTATTATTATTCTTATTACAATTACTATTATCCCTATTCCTCTTGTATTTATCCTTATAACTATTATTATTATCCTTATTATTATTATTATTATCGCTATAACTGTTATTATTATCCTTAATACTATTATTATTATCGCTATAACTGTTATTATTATCCTTATTACTATTATTATTATCCTTATAATTATTATTATTATCGCTATAACTGTTGCTATTATTCTTGTTACTATTTTTATTATCCCTATTCCTCTTGTCTTCCTCCTTATAACTATTATTATTATCGCTACAACTGTTACTATTATTCTTATTACTATTATTATTATCGCTATAACTGTTATTATTATTCCTATTACCATTGTTACAATCCGTATCACTCTTGTCTTTATCCATATAACTATTATTATTAATCCTTATTACTATTATTATTATCGCTATAACTGTTATTATTATTGTTATTACTATTATTATTATCGCTATAACTGTTATTATTATCCTTATTCTATTGTTACTATCCGTATTACTGTTGTCTTTATCCTTATAACTATTATTATTATCCTTATTATTATTATTATTATTATCGCTATACCTGTTATTATTATCCTTATTACTATTATTATTATCGCTATAACTGTTATTCTTATGCTTATTCTATTGTTACTATCCCTATTACTCTTGTCTATATCCTTATAACTATTATTATTATGCTTAATACTATTATTATTATCGCTATAACTGTTATTATTATTCTTGTTACTATTATTACTGTCCGTATTACTCTTGCCTTTATCCTTAACACTATTATTATTATCGCTATAACTGTTATTATTATTCTTGTTACTACTATTATTATCAATATTCCTCTTGTCTTTCTCCTTACAACTATTATAATTATCCTTATTATTATTATTATTATCGCTGTAACTGTTGTTATTATTCTTGTTACTATTTTTATTATCCCTATTCCTCTTGTCTTTCTCCTTATAACTATTATTATTATCGCTATAACTGTTATTATTATGCTTAATACTATTATTATTATCGCTATAACTGTTATTATTATTCTTATTACTATTATTATTATCGCTATAACTGTTACTATAATTGTTATTACTATTATTATTATCGCTATAACTGTTCTTATTATGCTTATTCTATTGTTACTATCCGTATTACTCTTGCCTTTATCAATATAACTATTATTATTATCGCTATAACTGTTATTATAATTGTTATTACTATTATTATTATCGCTATAACTGTTATTATTATTCTTGTTACTATTATTATTATCCCTATTCCTCTTGTCTTTCTCCTTATAACTATTATTACTATCGCTATAACTGTTATTATTATCCTTAATACTATTATTATTATCGCTATAACTGTTATTATTATGCCTATTCTATTGTTACTATCCCTATAACTCTTGTCTATATCCTTATAACTATTATTATTATCCTTATTACTATTATTATTATCGCTATAACTGTTATTATTATTCTTGTTACTATTATTACTGTCCGTATTACTCTTGCCTTTATCCTTAGTACTATTATTATTATCGCTATACCTGTTATTATTATTCTTGTTACTATTATATTATATTTATTCCTCTTGTCTTTCTCCTTATAACTATTATTATTATCCTTATAATTATTATTATTATCGCTATAACTGTTGCTACTATTCTTGTTACTATTTGTATTATCCCTATTCCTCTTGTCTTTCTCCTTATAACTATTATTATTATCGCTACAACTGTTACTATTATTCTTATTACTATTATTATTATCGCTATAACTGTTATTATTATTCTTGTTACTATTATTATTATCGCTATAACTGTTATTATTATTCCTATTACCATTGTTACAATCCGTATCACTCTTGTCTTTATCCATATAACTATTATTATTAATCCTTATTCCTATTATTACTATCGCTATAACTGTTATTATTATTGTTTTTACTATTATTATTATCGCTATAACTGTTATTATTATCCTTATTCTATTGTTCCTATCCGTATTACTGTTGTCTTTATCCTTATAACTATTATTATTATCCTTATTATTATTATTATTATTATCGCTATACCTGTTATTATTATCCTTATTACTATTATTATTATCGCTATAACTGTTATTATTATGCTTATTCTATTGTTACTATCCCTATAACTCTTGTCTATATCCTTATAACTATTATTATTATCCTTATTACTATTATTATTATCGCTATAACTGTTATTATTATTCTTGTTACTATTATTACTGTCCGTATTACTCTTGCCTTTATCCTTAGTACTATTATTATTATCGCTATAACTGTTATTATTATTCTTGTTACTATTATATTATATTTATTCCTCTTGTCTTTCTCCTTATAACTATTATTATTATCCTTATAATTATTATTATTATCGCTATAACTGTTGCTACTATTCTTGTTACTGTTTTAATTATCCCTATTCCTCTTGTCTTTCTCCTTATAACTATTATTATTATCGCTATAACTGTTATTATTATGCTTAATACTATTATTATTATCGCTATAACTGTTATTATTATTCTTATTACTATTATTATTATCGCTATAACTGTTACTATAATTGTTATTACTATTATTATTATCGCTATAACTGTTCTTATTATGCTTATTCTATTGTTACTATCCGTATTACTCTTGCCTTTATCCTTATAACTATTATTATTATCGCTATAACTGTTATTATTATCCTTATTACTATTATTATTATCGCTATAACGGTTATTATTATGCTTATTCTATTGTTACTATCTCTATTACTCTTGTCTTTATCCTTATAACTATTGTCATTATCCTTATTATTATTATTATTATTATTATCGCTATAACTGTTGTTATTATTCTTGTTACTATTTTTATTATCCCTATTCCTCTTGTCTTTCTCCTCATAACTATTATTATTATCGCTGTAACTGTTATTATTATGCTTAATACTATTATTATTATCGCTATAACTGTTATTATTATTCTTGTTACTATTATTACTGTCCGTATTACTCTTGCCTTTATCCTTAACACTATTATTATTATCGCTATAACTGTTATTATTATTCTTGTTACTATTATTATTATCGCTATAACTGTTATTATTATTCCTATTACCATTGTTACAATCCGTATCACTCTTGTCTTTATCCATATAACTATTATTATTAATCCTTATTCCTATTATTACTATCGCTATAACTGTTATTATTATTGTTTTTACTATTATTATTATCGCTATAACTGTTATTATTATCCTTATTCTATTGTTCCTATCCGTATTACTGTTGTCTTTATCCTTATAACTATTATTATTATCCTTATTATTATTATTATTATTATCGCTATACCTGTTATTATTATCCTTATTACTATTATTATTATCGCTATAACTGTTATTATTATGCTTATTCTATTGTTACTATCCCTATAACTCTTGTCTATATCCTTATAACTATTATTATTATCCTTATTACTATTATTATTATCGCTATAACTGTTATTATTATTCTTGTTACTATTATATTATATTTATTCCTCTTGTCTTTCTCCTTATAACTATTATTATTATCCTTATAATTATTATTATTATCGCTATAACTGTTGCTACTATTCTTGTTACTATTTTTATTATCCCTATTCCTCTTGTCTTTCTCCTTATAACTATTATTATTATCGCTATAACTGTTATTATTATGCTTAATACTATTATTATTATCGCTATAACTGTTATTATTATTCTTATTACTATTATTATTATCGCTATAACTGTTACTATAATTGTTATTACTATTATTATTATCGCTATAACTGTTCTTATTATGCTTATTCTATTGTTACTATCCGTATTACTCTTGCCTTTATCCTTATAACTATTATTATTATCGCTATAACTGTTATTATTATCCTTATTACTATTATTATTATCGCTATAACGGTTATTATTATGCTTATTCTATTGTTACTATCTCTATTACTCTTGTCTTTATCCTTATAACTATTGTCATTATCCTTATTATTATTATTATTATTATTATCGCTATAACTGTTGTTATTATTCTTGTTACTATTTTTATTATCCCTATTCCTCTTGTCTTTCTCCTCATAACTATTATTATTATCGCTGTAACTGTTATTATTATGCTTAATACTATTATTATTATCGCTATAACTGTTATTATTATTCTTGTTACTATTATTACTGTCCGTATTACTCTTGCCTTTATCCTTAACACTATTATTATTATCGCTATAACTGTTATTATTATTCTTGTTACTACTATTATTATCAATATTCCTCGTGTCTTTCTCCTTACAACTATTATAATTATCCTTATTATTATTATTATTATCGCTGTAACTGTTGTTATTATTCTTGTTACTATTTTTATTATCCCTATTCCTCTTGTCTTTCTCCTTATAACTATTATTATTATCGCTATAACTGTTATTATTATGCTTAATACTATTATTATTATCGCTATAACTGTTATTATTATTCTTATTACTATTATTATTATCGCTATAACTGTTACTATAATTGTTATTACTATTATTATTATCGCTATAACTGTTCTTATTATGCTTATTCTATTGTTACTATCCGTATTACTCTTGCCTTTATCCTTATAACTATTATTATTATCGCTATAACTGTTATTATAATTGTTATTACTATTATTATTATCGCTATAACTGTTCTTATTATGCTTATTCTATTGTTACTATCCGTATTACTCTTGCCTTTATCCTTAACACTATTATTATTATCGCTATAACTGTTATTATTATTCTTGTTACTATTATTACTGTCCGTATTACTCTTTCCTTTATCCTTAACACTATTATTATTATCACTATAACTGTTATTATTATTCTTGTTACTATTATTACTGTCCGTATTACTCTTGCCTTTATCCTTAATACTATTATTATTATCGCTATAACTGTTATTATTATGCCTATTCTATTGTTACTATCCCTATTACTCTTGTCTATATCCTTATAACTATTATTATTATCCTTATTACTATTATTATTATCGCTATAACTGTTATTATTATTTTTGTTACTATTATTACTGTCCGTATTACTCTTGCCTTTATCCTTAATACTATTATTATTATCGCTATAACTGTTATTATTATCCTTATTACTATTATTATTATCGCTATAACTGTTATTCTTATTCTTATTACTATTACTATTATCCCTATTACTCTTGTCTTTATCCTTATAACTATTATCATTATTCTTATGACTATTATTATTATCGCTATAACTGTTATTATTATTTTTGTTACTATTATTACTGTCCGTATTCCTCTTGTCTATCTCCTTATAACTATTATTATTATCCTTATTATTATTATTATTATCGCTATAACTGTTATTATTATGGTTATTTTATTGTTACTATCCCTATTACTCTTGTCTATATCCTTATAACTATTATTATTATCCTTATTACTATTAGCATTATCGCTATAACTGTTATTATTATTCTTGTTACTGTTATTACTGTCCGTATTACTCTTGCCTTTATCCTTAACACTATTATTATTATCGCTATAACTGTTATTATTATTCTTGTTACTATTATTACTGTCCGTATTACTCTTTCCTTTATCCTTAACACTATTATTATTATCACTATAACTGTTATTATTATTCTTGTTACTATTATTACTGTCCGTATTACTCTTGCCTTTATCCTTAATACTATTATTATTATCGCTATAACTGTTATTATTATTCTTGTTACTATTATTATTATTGCTATAACTGTTATTATTATTCTTATTACCATTGTTACTATCCGTATCACTCTTGTCTTTATCCATATGACTATTATTATTAATTCTTATTACTATTATTATTATCGCTATACCTGTTATTATTATCCTTATTACTATTATTATTATCGCTATAACTGTTATTATTATTCTTGCTACTATTATTATTATCCCTATTCCTCTTGTCTATATCCCTATAACTATTATTATTATCCTTATTACTATTATTATTATCGCTATAACTGCTGTTATTATGCTTATTCTATTTTTACTATCTCTATTACTCTTGTCTTTCTCCTTATAACTATTATTATTATCCTTATTATTATTATTATTATCGCTATAACTGTTACTATTATTCTTGTTACTATTATTATTATCCCTATTCCTCATGTCTTTCTCCTTATAACTATTATTATTATCCTTATTACTATTATTATTATCGCTATAACTGTTATTATTATCCTTAATACTATTATTATTATCGCTATAACTGTTATTATTATGGTTATTTTATTGTTACTATCCCTATTACTCTTGTCTATATCCTTATAACTATTATTATTATCCTTATTACTATTAGCATTATCGCTATAACTGTTATTATTATTCTTGTTACTGTTATTATTGTCCGTATTACTCTTGCCTTTATCCTTAACACTATTATTATTATCGCTATAACTGTTATTATTATTCTAGTTACTATTATTACTGTCCGTATTACTCTTGCCTTTATCCTTAATACTATTATTATTATCGCTATAACTGTTATTATTATTCTTGTTACTATATTACTGTCCCTATTCCTCTTGTCTTTATCCTTATAACTATTATTATTATCCGTATTATTATTATTATTATCGCTAGAACTGTTATTATTATCCTTATTACTATTATTATTATCGCTATAACTGTTATTATTATGCTTATTCTATTTTTACTATCCCTATTACTCTTGTCTATATCCTTATAACTATTATTATTATCCTTATTACTATTAGCATTATCGCTACAACTGTTATTATTATTCTTGTTACTATTATTATTACCGCTATAACTGTTATTATTATTCTTGTTACTATATTATTATCGCTATTACTGTTATTATTATCGTTATTCTATTGTTACTATCCGTATTACTCTTGTCTTTATCCTTATAACTATATTATTATCGCTAATAACTGTTATTGTTATTCTTATTACTATTATTATTATCCCTATTGCCCTTGTCTTTATCCTTATAACTATTATTATTATCCTCTTTATTATTATTATTATCGCTATAACTGTTATTATTATCCTTATTACTATTATTATTATCGCTATAACTGTTATTATTATGCTTATTCTATTGTTACTATCAATATTACTCTTGTCTATATCCTTATAACTATTATTATTATCCTTATTACTATTATTATTATCGCTATAACTGTTATTATTATTCTTGTTTCTATTATTACTGTCCGTATTACTCTTGCCTTTATCCTTAATACTATTATTATTATCGCTATAACTGTTATTATTATCCTTATTACTATTATTATTATCGCTATAACTGTTATATTATGCTGATTCTATTTTTACTATCCCTATTACTCCTGTCTATATCCTTATAACTATTATTATTATCCTTATTACTATTAAAATTATCGCTACAACTGTTGTATTATTCTTGTTACTATTATTATTACCGCTATAACTGTTATTATTATTCTTGTTACTATTATTATTATCGCTATTACTGTTATTATTATCCTTATTCTATTGTTACTATCCGTATTACTCTGTCTTTATCCTTATAACTATTATTATTATCGCTACAACTGTTACTATTATTCTTATTACTATTATTATTATCGCTATAACTGTTATTATTATTCCTATTACCATTGTTACAATCCGTATCACTCTTGTCTTTATCCATATAACTATTATTATTAATCCTTATTACTATTATTATTATCGCTATAACTGTTATTATTATTGTTATTACTATTATTATTATCGCTATACTGTTATGTATTATACCTTATTCTATTGTTACTATCCATATTACTGTTGTCTTTATCCTTATAACTATTATTATTTATCCTTATTATTATTATTATTATTCGCTATACCTGTTATTATTATCCTTATTTCTATTATTATTATCGCTATAATGTTATTCTTATGCTTATTCTATTGTTACTATCCCTATTACTCTTGTCTATATCCTTATAACTATTATTATTATGCTTAATACTATTATTATTATCGCTATAACTGTTATTATTATTCTTGTTACTATTATTACTGTCCGTATTACCTCTTGCCTTTATCCTTAACACTATTATTATTATCGCTATAACTGTTATTATTATTCTTGTTACTACTATTATTATCAATATTCCTCTTGTCTTTCTCCTTACAACTATTATAATTATCCTTATTATTATTATTATTATCGCTGTAACTGTTGTTATTATTCTTGTTACTATTTTTATTATCCCTATCCTCTTGTCTTTCTCCTTATAACTATTATTATTATCGCCTATAACTGTTATTATTATGCTTAATACTATTATTATTATCGCTATAACTGTTATTATTATTCTTATTACTATTATTATTATCGCTATAACTGTTACTATAATTGTTATTACTATTATTATTATCGCTATAACTGTTCTTATTATGCTTATTCTATTGTTACTATCCGTATTACTCTTGCCTTTATCCTTATAACTATTATTATTATCGCTATAACTGTTATTATAATTGTTATTACTATTATTATTATCGCTATAACTGTTATTATTATTCTTGTTACTATTATTATTATCCCTATTCCTCTTGTCTTTCTCCTTATAACTATTATTACTATCGCTATAACTGTTATTATTATCCTTAATACTATTATTATTATCGCTATAACTGTTATTATTATGCCTATTCTATTGTTACTATCCCTATAACTCTTGTCTATATCCTTATAACTATTATTATTATCCTTATTACTATTATTATTATCGCTATAACTGTTATTATTATTCTTGTTACTATTATTACTGTCCGTATTACTCTTGCCTTTATCCTTAGTACTATTATTATTATCGCTATACCTGTTATTATTATTCTTGTTACTATTATATTATATTTATTCCTCTTGTCTTTCTCCTTATAACTATTATTATTATCCTTATAATTATTATTATTATCGCTATAACTGTTGCTACTATTCTTGTTACTATTTGTATTATCCCTATTCCTCTTGTCTTTCTCCTTATAACTATTATTATTATCGCTACAACTGTTACTATTATTCTTATTACTATTATTATTATCGCTATAACTGTTATTATTATTCTTGTTACTATTATTATTATCGCTATAACTGTTATTATTATTCCTATTACCATTGTTACAATCCGTATCACTCTTGTCTTTATCCATATAACTATTATTATTAATCCTTATTCCTATTATTACTATCGCTATAACTGTTATTATTATTGTTTTTACTATTATTATTATCGCTATAACTGTTATTATTATCCTTATTCTATTGTTCCTATCCGTATTACTGTTGTCTTTATCCTTATAACTATTATTATTATCCTTATTATTATTATTATTATTATCGCTATACCTGTTATTATTATCCTTATTACTATTATTATTATCGCTATAACTGTTATTATTATGCTTATTCTATTGTTACTATCCCTATAACTCTTGTCTATATCCTTATAACTATTATTATTATCCTTATTACTATTATTATTATCGCTATAACTGTTATTATTATTCTTGTTACTATTATTACTGTCCGTATTACTCTTGCCTTTATCCTTAGTACTATTATTATTATCGCTATAACTGTTATTATTATTCTTGTTACTATTATATTATATTTATTCCTCTTGTCTTTCTCCTTATAACTATTATTATTATCCTTATAATTATTATTATTATCGCTATAACTGTTGCTACTATTCTTGTTACTATTTTTATTATCCCTATTCCTCTTGTCTTTCTCCTTATAACTATTATTATTATCGCTATAACTGTTATTATTATGCTTAATACTATTATTATTATCGCTATAACTGTTATTATTATTCTTATTACTATTATTATTATCGCTATAACTGTTACTATAATTGTTATTACTATTATTATTATCGCTATAACTGTTCTTATTATGCTTATTCTATTGTTACTATCCGTATTACTCTTGCCTTTATCCTTATAACTATTATTATTATCGCTATAACTGTTATTATTATCCTTATTACTATTATTATTATCGCTATAACGGTTATTATTATGCTTATTCTATTGTTACTATCTCTATTACTCTTGTCTTTATCCTTATAACTATTGTCATTATCCTTATTATTATTATTATTATTATTATCGCTATAACTGTTGTTATTATTCTTGTTACTATTTTTATTATCCCTATTCCTCTTGTCTTTCTCCTCATAACTATTATTATTATCGCTGTAACTGATATTATTATGCTTAATACTATTATTATTATCGCTATAACTGTTATTATTATTCTTGTTACTATTATTACTGTCCGTATTACTCTTGCCTTTATCCTTAACACTATTATTATTATCGCTATAACT
This sequence comes from Megachile ligniseca, assembly GCA_945859555.1. Classification (NCBI taxonomy): domain Eukaryota; kingdom Metazoa; phylum Arthropoda; class Insecta; order Hymenoptera; family Megachilidae; genus Megachile; species Megachile ligniseca. The sequence goes on from CAMAOC010000217.1 coordinate 41,208, forward strand.
GTTATTATTATTCTTGTTACTACTATTATTATCAATATTCCTCGTGTCTTTCTCCTTACAACTATTATAATTATCCTTATTATTATTATTATTATCGCTGTAACTGTTGTTATTATTCTTGTTACTATTTTTATTATCCCTATTCCTCTTGTCTTTCTCCTTATAACTATTATTATTATCGCTATAACTGTTATTATTATGCTTAATACTATTATTATTATCGCTATAACTGTTATTATTATTCTTATTACTATTATTATTATCGCTATAACTGTTACTATAATTGTTATTACTATTATTATTATCGCTATAACTGTTCTTATTATGCTTATTCTATTGTTACTATCCGTATTACTCTTGCCTTTATCCTTATAACTATTATTATTATCGCTATAACTGTTATTATAATTGTTATTACTATTATTATTATCGCTATAACTGTTCTTATTATGCTTATTCTATTGTTACTATCCGTATTACTCTTGCCTTTATCCTTATAACTATTATTATTATCGCTATAACTGTTATTATTAGTTTTGTTACTATTATTACTGTCCGTATTACTCTTGCCTTTATCCTTAGTACTATTATTATTATCGCTATAACTGTTATTATTATTCTTGTTACTGTTATTACTGTCCGTATTACTCTTGCCTTTATCCTTAACACTATTATTATTATCGCTATAACTGTTATTATTATTCTTGTTACTATTATTACTGTCCGTATTACTCTTTCCTTTATCCTTAACACTATTATTATTATCACTATAACTGTTATTATTATTCTTGTTACTATTATTACTGTCCGTATTACTCTTGCCTTTATCCTTAATACTATTATTATTATCGCTATAACTGTTATTATTATGCCTATTCTATTGTTACTATCCCTATTACTCTTGTCTATATCCTTATAACTATTATTATTATCCTTATTACTATTATTATTATCGCTATAACTGTTATTATTATTTTTGTTACTATTATTACTGTCCGTATTACTCTTGCCTTTATCCTTAATACTATTATTATTATCGCTATAACTGTTATTATTATCCTTATTACTATTATTATTATCGCTATAACTGTTATTCTTATTCTTATTACTATTACTATTATCCCTATTACTCTTGTCTTTATCCTTATAACTATTATCATTATTCTTATGACTATTATTATTATCGCTATAACTGTTATTATTATTTTTGTTACTATTATTACTGTCCGTATTCCTCTTGTCTATCTCCTTATAACTATTATTATTATCCTTATTATTATTATTATTATCGCTATAACTGTTATTATTATGGTTATTTTATTGTTACTATCCCTATTACTCTTGTCTATATCCTTATAACTATTATTATTATCCTTATTACTATTAGCATTATCGCTATAACTGTTATTATTATTCTTGTTACTGTTATTACTGTCCGTATTACTCTTGCCTTTATCCTTAACACTATTATTATTATCGCTATAACTGTTATTATTATTCTTGTTACTATTATTACTGTCCGTATTACTCTTTCCTTTATCCTTAACACTATTATTATTATCACTATAACTGTTATTATTATTCTTGTTACTATTATTACTGTCCGTATTACTCTTGCCTTTATCCTTAATACTATTATTATTATCGCTATAACTGTTATTATTATTCTTGTTACTATTATTACTGTCCCTATTCCTCTTGTCTTTATCCTTATAACTATTATTATTATCCGTATTATTATTATTATTATCGCTAGAACTGTTATTATTATCCTTATTACTATTATTATTATCGCTATAACTGTTATTATTATGCTTATTCTATTTTTACTATCCCTATTACTCTTGTCTATATCCTTATAACTATTATTATTATCCTTATTACTATTAGCATTATCGCTACAACTGTTATTATTATTCTTGTTACTATTATTATTACCGCTATAACTGTTATTATTATTCTTGTTACTATTATTATTATCGCTATTACTGTTATTATTATCCTTATTCTATTGTTACTATCCGTATTACTCTTGTCTTTATCCTTATAACTATTATTATTATCGCTAATAACTGTTATTGTTATTCTTATTACTATTATTATTATCCCTATTGCCCTTGTCTTTATCCTTATAACTATTATTATTATCCTCTTTATTATTATTATTATCGCTATAACTGTTATTATTATCCTTATTACTATTATTATTATCGCTATAACTGTTATTATTATGCTTATTCTATTGTTACTATCCCTATTACTCTTGTCTATATCCTTATAACTATTATTATTATCCTTATTACTATTATTATTATCGCTATAACTGTTATTATTATTCTTGTTTCTATTATTACTGTCCGTATTACTCTTGCCTTTATCCTTAATACTATTATTATTATCGCTATAACTGTTATTATTTTCCTTATTACTATTATTATTATCGCTATAACTGTTATTATTATGCTGATTCTATTTTTACTATCCCTATTACTCCTGTCTATATCCTTATAACTATTATTATTATCCTTATTACTATTAAAATTATCGCTACAACTGTTATTATTATTCTTGTTACTATTATTATTACCGCTATAACTGTTATTATTATTCTTGTTACTATTATTATTATCGCTATTACTGTTATTATTATCCTTATTCTATTGTTACTATCCGTATTACTCTTGTCTTTATCCTTATAACTATTATTATTATCCTTATTACTATTATTATTATCGCTATAACTGTTATTATTATTCTTGTTACTATTATTACTGTCCGTATTACTCTTGCCTTTATCCTTAATACTATTATTATTATCGCTATAACTGTTATTATTATCCTTATTACTATTATTATTATCGCTATAACTGTTATTATTATTCTTGTTACTATTATTACTGTCCGTATTACTCTTGCCTTTATCCTTAGTACTATTATTATTATCGCTATAACTGTTATTATTATTCTTGCTACTATTATTATTATCCCTATTCCTCTTGTCTTTCTCCTTATAACTATTATTATTATCCTTATTATTATTATTATTATCGCTATAACTGTTACTCTTATTCTTCTTACTATTATTATTATCCCTATTCCTCTTGTCTTTCTCCTTATAACTATTATTATTATCCTTATTATTATTATTATTATCGCTATAACTGTTATTATTATTCTTGTTACTATTATTATTATCGCTATAACTGTTATTATTATTCTTATTACCATTGTTGCTATCCGTATTACTCTTGTCTTTATCCATATAACTATTATTATTAATCCTTATTACTATTATTATTATCGCTATAACGGTTATTATTATTGTTATTACTATTATTATTATCGCTATAACTGTTATTACTATCCTTATTCTATTGTTACTATCCGTATTACTCTTGTCTTTATCCTTATAACTATTATTATTATCGCTATAACTGTTATTATTATTCATATTACCGTTGTTACTATCCGTATCACTCTTGTCTTTATCCATATAACTATTATTATTAATCCTTATTACTATTATTATTATCGCTATAACTGTTATTATTATTCTTGTTACTACTGTTACTCTCCGTATTACTCTTGCCTTTATCCTTAGTACTATTATTATTATCGCTATAACTGTTATTATTATTCTTGCTACTATTATTATTATCCCTATTCCTCTTGTCTTTCTCCTTATAACTATTATTATTATCCTTAGTACTATTATTATTATCGCTATAACTGTTATTATTATTCTTGCTACTATTATTATTATCCCTATTCCTCTTGTCTTTCTCCTTATAACTATTATTATTATCCTTATTATTATTATTATTATCGCTATAACTGTTACTCTTATTCTTGTTACTATTATTATTATCCCTATTCCTCTTGTATTTATCCTTATAACTATTATTATTATCCTTATTATTATTATTATTATCGCTATAACTGTTATTATTATGCTTATTCTATTGTTACTATCCGTATTACTCTTGCCTTTATCCTTATAACTATTATTATTATCGCCATAACTGTTATTATTATCCTTAATACTATTATTATTATCGCTATAACTGTTATCATTATCCTTATTACTATTATTATTATCGCTATAACTGTTATTATTATGCTTATTCTATTGTTACTATCTCTATTACTCTTGTCTTTATCCTTATAACTATTATCATTATCCTTATTACTATTATTATTATCGCTATAACTGTTATTATTATTCTTGTTACTATTATTATTATCCCTATTCCTCTTGTCTATATCCCTATAACTATTATTATTATCCTTATTACTATTATTATTATCGCTATAACTGCTGTTATTATGCTTATTCTATTTTTACTATCTCTATTACTCTTGTCTTTCTCCTTATAACTATTATTATTATCCTTATTATTATTATTATTATCGCTATAACTGTTACTATTATTCTTGTTACTATTATTATTATCCCTATTCCTCATGTCTTTCTCCTTATAACTATTATTATTATCCTTATTACTATTATTATTATCGCTATAACTGTTATTATTATCCTTAATACTATTATTATTATCGCTATAACTGTTATTATTATGGTTATTTTATTGTTACTATCCCTATTACTCTTGTCTATATCCTTATAACTATTATTATTATCCTTATTACTATTAGCAATTATCGCTATAACTGTTATTATTATTCTTGTTACTGTTATTATTGTCCGTATTACTCTTGCCTTTATCCTTAACACTATTATTATTATCGCTATAACTGTTATTATTATTCTTGTTACTATTATTACTGTCCGTATTACTCTTGCCTTTATCCTTAATACTATTATTATTATCGCTATAAACTGTTATTATTATTCTTGTTACTATTATTACTGTCCCTATTCCTCTTGTCTTTATCCTTATAACTATTATTATTATCCGTATTATTATTATTATTATCGCTAGAACTGTTATTATTATCCTTATTACTATTATTATTATCGCTATAACTGTTATTATTATGCTATTCTATTTTTACTATCCCTATTACTCTTGTCTATATCCTTATAACTATTATTATTATCCTTATTACTATTAGCATTATCGCTACAACTGTTATTATTATTCTTGTTACTATTATTATTACCGCTATAACTGTTATTATTATTCTTGTTACTATTATTATTATCGCTATTACCGTTATTATTATCCTTATTCTATTGTTACTATCCGTATTACTCTTGTCTTTATCCTTATAACTATTATTATTATCGCTAATAACTGTTATTGTTATTCTTATTACATTATTATTATCCCTATTGCCCTTGTCTTTATCCTTATAACTATTATTATTATCCTCTTTATTATTATTATTATCGCTATAACTGTTATTATTATCCTTATTACTATTATTATTATCGCTATAACTGTTATTATTATGCTTATTCTATTGTTACTATCCCTATTACTCTTGTCTATATCCTTATAACTATTATTATTATCCTTATTACTATTATTATTATCGCTATAACTGTTATTATTATTCTTGTTTCTATTATTACTGTCCGTATTACTCTTGCCTTTATCCTTAATACTATTATTATTATCGCTATAACTGTTATTATTATCCTTATTACTATTATTATTATCGCTATAACTGTTATTATTATGCTGATTCTATTTTTACTATCCCTATTACTCTTGTCTATATCCTTATAACTATTATTATTATCCTTATTACTATTAAAATTATCGCTACAACTGTTATTATTATTCTTGTTACTATTATTATTACCGCTATAACTGTTATTATTATTCTTGTTACTATTATTATTATCGCTATTACTGTTATTATTATCCTTATTCTATTGTTACTATCCGTATTACTCTTGTCTTTATCCTTATAACTATTATTATTATCCTTATTACTATTATTATTATCGCTATAACTGTTATTATTATGCTTATTCTATTGTTACTATCCCTATTACTCTTGTCTATATCCTTATAACTATTATTATTATCCTTATTACTATTATTATTATCGCTATAACTGTTATTATTATTCTTGTTACTATTATTACTGTCCGTATTACTCTTGCCTTTATCCTTAATACTATTATTATTATCGCTATAACTGTTATTATTATCCTTATTACTATTATTATTATCGCTATAACTGTTATTATTATGCTTATTCTATTGCTACTATCCCTATTACTCTTGTCTATATCCTTATAACTATTATTATTATCCTTATTACTATTATTATTATCGCTATAACTGTTATTATTATTCATGTTACTATTATTACTGTCCGTATTACTCTTGCCTTTATCCTTAATACTATTATTATTATCGCTATAACTGTTATTATTATTCTTGTTACTATTATTATTATCCCTATTCCTCTTGTCTTTCTCCTTATAACTATTATTACTATCGCTATAACTGTTATTATTATCCTTAATACTATTATTATTATCGCTATAACTGTTATTATTATGCCTATTCTATTGTTACTATACCTATTACTCTTGTCTATATCCTTATAACTATTATTATTATCCTTATTACTATTATTATTATCGCTATAACTGTTATTATTATTCTTGTTACTATTATTACTGTCCGTATTACTCTTGCCTTTATCCTTAATACTATTATTATTATCGCTATAACTGTTATTATTATCCTTATTACTATTATTATTATCGCTATAACTGTTATTATTGTTCTTGTTACTATTATTATTATCTCTATAACTGGTATTATTATTCTTATTACTATTGTTACTATCCGTATTACTCTTGTCTTTATCCATATAACTATTATTATTATTCCTTTTTACTATTATTATTATCGCTGCAACTGTTATTATTATTGTTATTACTACTATTATTATCGCTATAACTGTTATTATTATCCTTATTCTATTGTTACCATCCGTATTACACTTGTCTTTATCCTTATAACTATTATTATTATCGCTAATAACTGTTATTGTTATTCTTATTACTATTATTATTATCCCTATTGCCCTTGTCTTTATCCTTATAACTATTATTATTATCCTTATTACTATTATTATTATCGCTATAACTGTTATTATTATCCTTAATACTATTATTATTATCGCTATAACTGTTATTATTATGGTTATTTTATTGTTACTATCCCTATTACTCTTGTCTATATCCTTATAACTATTATTATTATCCTTATTACTATTAGCATTATCGCTATAACTGTAATTATTATTCTTGTTACTGTTATTACTGTCCGTATTACTCTTGCCTTTATCCTTAACACTATTATTATTATCGCTATAACTGTTATTATTATTCTTGTTACTATTATTACTGTCCGTATTACTCTTTCCTTTATCCTTAACACTATTATTATTATCACTATAACTGTTATTATTATTCTTGTTACTATTATTACTGTCCGTATTACTCTTGCCTTTATCCTTAATACTATTATTATTATCGCTATAACTGTTATTATTATGCCTATTCTATTGTTACTATCCCTATTACTCTTGTCTATATCCTTATAACTATTATTATTATCCTTATTACTATTATTATTATCGCTATAACTGTTATTATTATTTTTGTTACTTTATTACTGTCCGTATTACTCTTGCCTTTATCCTTAATACTATTATTATTATCGCTATAACTGTTATTATTATCCTTATTACTATTATTATTATCGCTATAACTGTTATTCTTATTCTTATTACTATTACTATTATCCCTATTACTCTTGTCTTTATCCTTATAACTATTATCATTATTCTTATGACTATTATTATTATCGCTATAACTATTATTATTATTTTTGTTACTATTATTACTGTCCGTATTCCTCTTGTCTATCTCCTTATAACTATTATTATTATCCTTATTATTATTATTATTATCGCTATAACTGTTATTATTGTTCTTGTTACTATTATTATTATCGCTATAACTGGTATTATTATTCTTATTACTATTGTTACTATCCGTATTACTCTTGTCTTTATCCATATAACTATTATTATTATTCCTTTTTACTATTATTATTATCGCTGCAACTGTTATTATTATTGTTATTACTACTATTATTATCGCTATAACTGTTATTATTATCCTTATTCTATTGTTACCATCCGTATTACACTTGTCTTTATCCTTATAACTATTATTATTATCGCTAATAACTGTTATTGTTATTCTTATTACTATTATTACTGTCCCTATTCCTCTTGTCTTTATCCTTATAACTATTATTATTATCCGTATTATTATTATTATTATCGCTAGAACTGTTATTATTATCCTTATTACTATTATTATTATCGCTATAACTGTTATTATTATGCTTATTCTATTTTTACTATCCCTATTACTCTTGTCTATATCCTTATAACTATTATTATTATCCTTATTACTATTAGCATTATCGCTATAACTGTTATTATTATTCTTGTTACTATTATTATTACCGCTATAACTGTTATTATTATTCTTGTTACTATTATTATTATCGCTATTACTGTTATTATTATCCTTATTCTATTGTTACTATCCGTATTACTCTTGTCTTTATCCTTATAACTATTATTATTATCGCTAATAACTGTTATTGTTATTCTTATTACTATTATTATTATCCCTATTGCCCTTGTCTTTATCCTTATAACTATTATTATTATCCTCTTTATTATTATTATTATCGCTATAACTGTTATTATTATCCTTATTACTATTATTATTATCGCTATAACTGTTATTATTATGCTTATTCTATTGTTACTATCCCTATTACTCTTGTCTATATCCTTATAACTATTATTATTATCCTTATTACTATTATTATTATCGCTATAACTGTTATTATTATTCTTGTTACTATTATTACTGTCCGTATTACTCTTGCCTTTATCCTTAATACTATTATTATTATCGCTATAACTGTTATTATTATCCTTATTACTATTATTATTATCGCTATAACTGTTATTATTATTCTTGTTACTATTATTATTATCCCTATTCCTCTTGTCTTTGTCCTTATAACTATTATTACTATCGCTATAACTGTTATTATTATCCTTAATACTATTATTATTATCGCTATAACTGTTATTATTATGCCTATTCTATTGTTACTATACCTATTACTCTTGTCTATATCCTTATAACTATTATTATTATCCTTATTACTATTATTATTATCGCTATAACTGTTATTATTATTCTTGTTACTATTATTACTGTCCGTATTACTCTTGCCTTTATCCTTAATACTATTATTATTATCGCTATAACTGTTATTATTATCCTTATTACTATTATTATTATCGCTATAACTGTTATTATTGTTCTTGTTACTATTATTATTATCGCTATAACTGGTATTATTATTCTTATTACTATTGTTACTATCCGTATTACTCTTGTCTTTATCCATATAACTATTATTATTATTCCTTTTTACTATTATTATTATCGCTGCAACTGTTATTATTATTGTTATTACTACTATTATTATCGCTATAACTGTTATTATTATCCTTATTCTATTGTTACCATCCGTATTACACTTGTCTTTATCCTTATAACTATTATTATTATCGCTAATAACTGTTATTGTTATTCTTATTACTATTATTACTGTCCCTATTCCTCTTGTCTTTATCCTTATAACTATTATTATTATCCGTATTATTATTATTATTATCGCTAGAACTGTTATTATTATCCTTATTACTATTATTATTATCGCTATAACTGTTATTATTATGCTTATTCTATTTTTACTATCCCTATTACTCTTGTCTATATCCTTATAACTATTATTATTATCCTTATTACTATTAGCATTATCGCTATAACTGTTATTATTATTCTTGTTACTATTATTATTACCGCTATTACTGTTATTATTATCCTTATTCTATTGTTACTATCCGTATTACTCTTGTCTTTATCCTTATAACTATTATTATTATCGCTAATAACTGTTATTGTTATTCTTATTACTATTATTATTATCCCTATTGCCCTTGTCTTTATCCTTATAACTATTATTATTATCCTCTTTATTATTATTATTATCGCTATAACTGTTATTATTATCCTTATTACTATTATTATTATCGCTATAACTGTTATTATTATGCTTATTCTATTGTTACTATCCCTATTACTCTTGTCTATATCCTTATAACTATTATTATTATCCTTATTACTATTATTATTATCGCTATAACTGTTATTATTATGCTGATTCTATTGTTACTATCTCTATTACTCTTGTCTTTATCCTTATAACTATTATCATTATCCTTATGGCTGTTATTATTATCGCTATAACTGTTATTATTATTCTTGTTACTATTATTACTGTCCGTATTACTCTTGCCTTTATCCTTAGTACTATTATTATTATCGCTATAACTGTTCTTATTATGCTTATTATATTGTTACTATCCGTATTACTCTTGCCTTTATCCTTATAACTATTATTATTATCGCTAAAACTGTTATTAATATCCTTATTACTATTATTATTATCGCTATAACTGTTATTATTATGCTTATTCTATTGTTACTATCCCTATTACTCTTGTCTATATCCTTATAACTATTATTATTATCATTATTACTATTATTATTATCGCTATAACTGTTATTATTATTCTTGTTACTATTGTTACTGTCCGTATTACTCTTGCCTTTATCCTTAATACTATTATTATTATCGCTATAACTGTTATTATTATGCTTATTCTGTTGTTACTATCTCTATTACTCTTGTCTTTCTCCTCATAACTATTATTATTATCCTTATTATTAATATTATTATCGCTATAACTGTTACTATTATTCTTGTTACTATTATTATTATCCCTATTCCTCTTGTCTTTCTCCTTATAACTATTATTATTATCCTTATTACTATTATTATTATCGCTATAACTGTTATTGTTATGCTGATTCTATTGTTACTATCTCTATTACTCTTGTCTTTATCCTTATAACTATTATCATTATCCTTATGGCTATTATTATTATCGCTATAACTGTTATTATTATTCTTGTTACTATTATTACTGTCCGTATTACTCTTGCCTTTATCCTTAGTACTATTATTATTATCGCTATAACTGTTATTATTATTCTTGTTACTATTATATTATATTTATTCCTCTTGTCTTTCTCCTTATAACTATTATTATTATCCTTATAATTATTATTATTATCGCTATAACTGTTGCTACTATTCTTGTTACTATTTTTATTATCCCTATTCCTCTTGTCTTTCTCCTTATAACTATTATTATTATCGCTACAACTGTTACTATTATTCTTATTACTATTATTATTATCGCTATAACTGTTATTATTATTCTTGTTACTATTATTATTATCGCTATAACTGTTATTATTATTCCTATTACCATTGTTACAATCCGTATCACTCTTGTCTTTACCCATATAACTATTATTATTAATCCTTATTACTATTATTATTATCGCTACAACTGTTATTATTATTGTTATTACTACTATTATTATCGCTATAACTGTTATTATTATCCTTATTCTATTGTTACTATCCGTATTACTCTTGTCTTTATCCTTATAACTATTATTATTATCGCTAATAACTGTTATTGTTATTCTTATTACTATTATTATTATCCCTATTGCCCTTGTCTTTATCCTTATAACTATTATTATTATCCTCTTTATTATTATTATTATCGCTATAACTGTTATTATTATCCTTATTACTATTATTATTATCGCTATAACTGTTATTATTATGCTTATTCTATTGTTACTATCCCTATTACTCTTGTCTATATCCTTATAACTATTATTATTATCCTTATTACTATTATTATTATCGCTATAACTGTTATTATTATTCTTGTTACTATTATTACTGTCCGTATTACTCTTGCCTTTATCCTTAATACTATTATTATTATCGCTATAACTGTTATTATTATCCTTATTACTATTATTATTATCCCTATTCCTCTTGTCTTTCTCCTTATAACTATTATTATTATCGCTATAACTGTTATTATTATTCGTGTTGCTATTACTATTATCGCTATAACTGTTATTATTATTCTTATTACCATTGTTACTATCCGTATCACCCTTGTCTTTATCCATATAACTATTATTATTAATCCTTATTACTATTATTATTATCGCTATAACTGTTATTATTATTCTTATTACTATTATTATTATCGCTATAACTGTTATTATTATGCTTATTCTATTGTTACTATCCGTATTACTCTTGCCTTTCTCCTTATAACTATTATTATTATCCTTATTATTATTATTATTATCGCTATAACTGTTATTATTATTCTTGTTACTATTATTATTATCACTATAACTGTTATTATTATTCTTATTACCATTGTTACTATCCGTATCACTCTTGTCTTTATCCATATAACTATTATTATTAATCCTTATTACTATTATTATTATCGCTATAACTGTTATTATTATGCTTATTCTATTGTTACTATCCGTATTACTCTTGCCTTTATCATTATAACTATTATTATTATCCTTATTATTATTATTATTATCGCTATAACTGTTATTATTATTCTTGTTACTATTATTATTATCGCTATAACTGTTATTATTATGCTTATTCTATTGTTACTATCCCTATTACTCTTGTCTATATCCTTATAACTATTATTATTATCCTTATTACTATTATTATTATCGCTACAACTGGTATTATTATTCTTGTTACTATTAATACTGTCCGTATTACTCTTGCCTTTATCCTTAATACTATTATTATTATCGCTATAACTGTTATTATTATTCTTGTTACTACTATTATTACCCCTATTCCTCTTGTCTTTCTCCTTATAACTATTATTATTATCCTTATTATTATTATTATTATCGCTATAACTGTTATTATTATTCTTATTACTATTGTTGATATCCGTATTACTCTTGTCTTTATCCATATAACTATTATTATTAATCCTTATTACTATTATTATTATCGCTATAACGGTTATTATTATGGTTATTACTATTATTATTATCGCTATAACTGTTCTTATTATGCTTATTCTATTGTTACTATCCGTATTACTCTTGCCTTTATCCTTATAACTATTATTATTATCGCTATAACTGTTATTATTATCCTTAATACTATTATTATTATCGCTATAACTGTTATTACAATCCTTATTACTATTATTATTATCGCTATAACTGTTATTATTATGCTTATTCTATTGTTACTATCTCTATTACTCTTGTCTTTATCCTTATAACTATTATCATTATCCTTATGACTATTATTATTATCGCTATAACTGTTATTATTATTCTTATTACTATTATTATTATCGCTATAACTGTTATTATTATGCTTATTCTATTGTTACTATCTCTATACTCTTGTCTTTATCCTTATAAATATTATCATTATCCTTATGACTATTATTATTATCGCTATAACTGTTATTATTATTCTTATTACTATTATTATTATCGCTATAACTGTTATTATTATGCTTATTCTATTGTTACTATCCGTATTACTCTTGCCTTTATCATTATTACTATTATTATTATCCTTATTACTATTATTATTATCGCTATAACTGTTATTATTATTCTTGTTACTATTATTATTATCGCTATAACTGTTATTATTATGGTTATTCTATTGTTACTATCCCTATTACTCTTGTCTTTATCCTTATAACTATTATTATTATCCTTATTACTATTATTATTATCGCTATAACTGTTATTATTATCCTTATTACTATTATTATTATCACTATAACTGTTATTATTATGCTTATTCTGTTGTTACTATCTCTATTACTCTTGTCTTTCTCCTCATAACTATTATTATTATCCTTATTACTATTATTATTATCGCTATAACTGTTATTATTATGCTTATTCTATTGTTACTATCCCTATTACTCTTGTCTATATCCATATTACTATTTTTTATTATCTGTATTACTATTATTATTATCGCTATAACTGTTATTATTATTCTTGTTACTATTATTACTGTCCGTATTACTCTTGCCTTTATCCTTATAACTATTATTATTATCGCTATAACTGTTATTATTATTCGTGTTGCTATTACTATTATCGCTATAACTGTTATTATTATTCTTATTACCATTGTTACTATCCGTATCACTCTTGTCTTTATCCATATAACTATTATTATTAATCCTTATTACTATTATTATTATCGCTATAACTGTTATTATTATGCTTATTCTATTGTTACTATCCGTATTACTCTTGCCTTTATCATTATAACTATTATTATTATCCTTATTATTATTATTATTATCGCTATAACTGTTATTATTATTCTTGTTACTATTATTATTATCGCTATAACTGTTATTATTATGCTTATTCTATTGTTACTATCATTATTACTCTTGTCTATATCCTTATAACTATTATTATTATCCTTATTACTATTATTATTATCGCTACAACTGGTATTATTATTCTTGTTACTATTAATACTGTCCGTATTACTCTTGCCTTTATCCTTAATACTATTATTATTATCGCTATAACTGGAATTATTATTCTTGTTACTACTATTATTACCCCTATTCCTCTTGTCTTTCTCCTTACAACTATTATTATTATCGCTATAACTGTTATTATTATGATTAATACTATTATTATTATCGCTATAACTGTTATGATTATTCTTATTACTATTATTATTATCGCTATAACTGTTATTATAATTGTTATTACTACTATTATTATCGCTATAACTGTTATTAGTATGCTTATTCTATTGTTACTATCTCTATTACTCTTGTCTTTCTCCTTATAACTATTATTATTATCGCTATAACTGTTATTATTATCCTTAATACTATTATTATTATCGCTATAACTGTTATTATTATCCTTGATTCTATTATTATTATCGATATAACTGTTATTATTATCCTTAATACTATTATTATTATCGCTATAACTGTTATTATTATTCTTATTACTATTATTATTATCGCTATAACTGTTATTATTATGCTTATTCTATTGTTACTATCCATATTACTATTGCGTTTATCATTATAACTATTATTATTATCCTTATTATTTGTATTATTATCGCTATAACTGTTATTATTATTCTTATTACCATTGTTACTATCCGTATTACTCTTGCCTTTATCATTATAACTATTATTATTATCCTTATAATTATTATTATTATCGCTATAACTGTTGCAATTATTCTTGTTACTATTTTTATTATCCCTATTCCTCTTGTCTTTCTCCTTATTACTATTATTATTATCGCTATAACTGTTATTATTATCCTTTTTACTATTATTATTATCGCTATAACTGTTATTATTATTCTTGTTACTATTGTTACTGTCCGTATTACTCTTGCCTTTATCCTTAATACTATTATTATTACCGCTATAACTGTTATTATTATTCTTGTTACTATTATTATTATCCCTATTACTCTTGTCTTTCTCCTTATAACTATTATTATTATCCTTATTACTATTATTATTATCGCTATAACTGTTATTATTATCCTTAATACTATTATTATTATCGCTATAACTGTTATTATTATGGTTATTCTATTGTTACTATCCCTATTACTCTTGTCTTTATCCTTATAACTATTATTATTATCCTTATTACTATTATTATTATCGCTATAACTGTTATTATTATTCTTGTTACTATTATTACTGTCCGTATTACTCTTGCCTTTATCCTTAGTACTATTATTATTGTCGCTATAACTGTTATTATTATTCTTGCTACTATTATTATTATCCCTATTCCTCTTGTCTTTCTCCTTATAACTATTATTATTATCCTTAGTACTATTATTATTATCGCTATAGCTGTTATTATTATTCTTGCTACTATTATTATTATCCCTATTCCTCTTGTCTTTCTCCTTATAACTATTATTATTATCGCTATAACTGTTATTATTATTCTTATTACTATTACTATTATCCCTATTCCTCTTGTAGTTATCCTTATAACTATTATTATTATCCTTATTATTATTATTATTATTATCGCTATAACTGTTATCATTATCCTTATTACTATTATTATTATCGCTATAACTGTTATTATTATGCTTATTCTATTGTTACTATCTCTATTACTCTTGTCTTTATCCTTATAACTATTATCATTATCCTTATTACTATTATTATTATCGCTATAACTGTTATTATTATTCTTGTTACTATTGTTATTATGCGTATTCCTCTTGTCTTTCTCCTTATAACTATTATTATTATCGCTATAACTGTTATTATTATTCTTATTACTATTACTATTATCCCTATTCCTCTTGTATTTATCCTTATAACTATTATTATTATCCTTATTATTATTATTATTATCGCTATAACTGTTATTATTATTCTTATTACTATTATTATTATCGCTATAACTGTTATTATTATTCTTATTACTATTATTATTATCGCTATAACTGTTATTATTATCCTTAATACTATTATTATTATCGCTATAACTGTTATTATTATGCTTATTCTATTGTTACTATCTCTATTACTCTTGTCTTTATCCTTATAACTATTATCATTATCCTTATTACTATTATTATTATCGCTATAACTGTTATTATTATTCTTGTTACTATTATTATTATCCCTATTGATCTTGTCTTTCTCCTTATAACTATTATTATTATCGCTATAACTGTTATTATTATTCTTATTACTATTACTATTATCCCTATTCCTCTTGTAGTTATCCTTATAACTATAATTATTATCCTTATTATTATTATTATTATCGCTATAACTGTTATTATAATCCTTAATACTATTATTATTATCGCTATAACTGTTATTATTATGCTGATTCTATTGTTACTATCTCTATTACTCTTGTCTTTATCCTTATAACTATTATCATTATCCTTATGGCTGTTATTATTATCGCTATAACTGTTATTATTATTCTTGTTACTATTATTACTGTCCGTATTACTCTTGCCTTTATCCTTAGTACTATTATTATTGTCGCTATAACTGTTATTATTATTCTTGCTACTATTATTATTATCCCTATTCCTCTTGTCTTTCTCCTTATAACTATTATTATTATCCTTAGTACTATTATTATTATCGCTATAGCTGTTATTATTATTCTTGCTACTATTATTATTATCCCTATTCCTCTTGTCTTTCTCC
Organism: Megachile ligniseca; assembly: GCA_945859555.1. Lineage (NCBI taxonomy): Eukaryota > Metazoa > Arthropoda > Insecta > Hymenoptera > Megachilidae > Megachile > Megachile ligniseca. The sequence goes on from CAMAOC010000217.1 coordinate 58,485, forward strand.
TTATAGCTATTATTATTATCCTTAGTACTATTATTATTATCGCTGTAACTGCTATTATTATTCTTGCTACTATTATTATTATCCCTATTCCTCTTGTCTTTCTCCTTATAACTATTATTATTATCCTTATTACTATTATTATTATCGCTATAACGCTTATTATTATCCTTAATACTATTATTATTATCGCTATAACTGTTATTATTATCCTTATTACTATTATTATTATCGCTATAACTGTTATTCTTATTCTTATTACTATTACTATTATCCCTATTACTCTTGTCTTTATCCTTATAACTATTATCATTATTCTTATGACTATTATTATTATCGCTATAACTGTTATTATTATTTTTGTTACTATTATTACTGTCCGTATTCCTCTTGTCTATCTCCTTATAACTATTATTATTATCCTTATTATTATTATTATTATCGCTATAACTGTTATTATTGTTCTTGTTACTATTATTATTATCGCTATAACTGGTATTATTATTCTTATTACTATTGTTACTATCCGTATTACTCTTGTCTTTATCCATATAACTATTATTATTATTCCTTTTTACTATTATTATTATCGCTGCAACTGTTATTATTATTGTTATTACTACTATTATTATCGCTATAACTGTTATTATTATCCTTATTCTATTGTTACCATCCGTATTACACTTGTCTTTATCCTTATAACTATTATTATTATCGCTAATAACTGTTATTGTTATTCTTATTACTATTATTACTGTCCCTATTCCTCTTGTCTTTATCCTTATAACTATTATTATTATCCGTATTATTATTATTATTATCGCTAGAACTGTTATTATTATCCTTATTACTATTATTATTATCGCTATAACTGTTATTATTATGCTTATTCTATTTTTACTATCCCTATTACTCTTGTCTATATCCTTATAACTATTATTATTATCCTTATTACTATTAGCATTATCGCTATAACTGTTATTATTATTCTTGTTACTATTATTATTACCGCTATAACTGTTATTATTATTCTTGTTACTATTATTATTATCGCTATTACTGTTATTATTATCCTTATTCTATTGTTACTATCCGTATAACTCTTGTCTTTATCCTTATAACTATTATTATTATCGCTAATAACTGTTATTGTTATTCTTATTACTATTATTATTATCCCTATTGCCCTTGTCTTTATCCTTATAACTATTATTATTATCCTCTTTATTATTATTATTATCGCTATAACTGTTATTATTATCCTTATTACTATTATTATTATCGCTATAACTGTTATTATTATGCTTATTCTATTGTTACTATCCCTATTACTCTTGTCTATATCCTTATAACTATTATTATTATCCTTATTACTATTATTATTATCGCTATAACTGTTATTATTATTCTTGTTACTATTATTACTGTCCGTATTACTCTTGCCTTTATCCTTAATACTATTATTATTATCGCTATAACTGTTATTATTATCCTTATTACTATTATTATTATCGCTATAACTGTTATTATTATGCTGATTCTATTGTTACTATCTCTATTACTCTTGTCTTTATCCTTATAACTATTATCATTATCCTTATGGCTGTTATTATTATCGCTATAACTGTTATTATTATTCTTGTTACTATTATTACTGTCCGTATTACTCTTGCCTTTATCCTTAGTACTATTATTATTATCGCTATAACTGTTCTTATTATGCTTATTCTATTGTTACTATCCGTATTACTCTTGCCTTTATCCTTATAACTATTATTATTATCGCTAAAACTGTTATTAATATCCTTATTACTATTATTATTATCGCTATAACTGTTATTATTATGCTTATTCTATTGTTACTATCCCTATTACTCTTGTCTATATCCTTATAACTATTATTATTATCATTATTACTATTATTATTATCGCTATAACTGTTATTATTATTCTTGTTACTATTGTTACTGTCCGTATTACTCTTGCCTTTATCCTTAATACTATTATTATTATCGCTATAACTGTTATTATTATGCTTATTCTGTTGTTACTATCTCTATTACTCTTGTCTTTCTCCTCATAACTATTATTATTATCCTTATTATTAATATTATTATCGCTATAACTGTTACTATTATTCTTGTTACTATTATTATTATCCCTATTCCTCTTGTCTTTCTCCTTATAACTATTATTATTATCCTTATTACTATTATTATTATCGCTATAACTGTTATTGTTATGCTGATTCTATTGTTACTATCTCTATTACTCTTGTCTTTATCCTTATAACTATTATCATTATCCTTATGCCTATTATTATTATCGCTATAACTGTTATTATTATTCTTGTTACTATTATATTATATTTATTCCTCTTGTCTTTCTCCTTATAACTATTATTATTATCCTTATAATTATTATTATTATCGCTATAACTGTTGCTACTATTCTTGTTACTATTTTTATTATCCCTATTCCTCTTGTCTTTCTCCTTATAACTATTATTATTATCGCTACAACTGTTACTATTATTCTTATTACTATTATTATTATCGCTATAACTGTTATTATTATTCTTGTTACTATTATTATTATCGCTATAACTGTTATTATTATTCCTATTACCATTGTTACAATCCGTATCACTCTTGTCTTTATCCATATAACTATTATTATTAATCCTTATTACTATTATTATTATCGCTATAACTGTTATTATTATTGTTTTTACTATTATTATTATCGCTATAACTGTTATTATTATCCTTATTCTATTGTTACTATCCGTATTACTGTTGTCTTTATCCTTATAACTATTATTATTATCCTTATTATTATTATTATTATTATCGCTATAACTGTTATTATTATTGTTATTACTACTATTATTATCGCTATAACTGTTATTATTATCCTTATTCTATTGTTACTATCCGTATTACTCTTGTCTTTATCCTTATAACTATTATTATTATCGCTAATAACTGTTATTGTTATTCTTATTACTATTATTATTATCCCTATTGCCCTTGTCTTTATCCTTATAACTATTATTATTATCCTCTTTATTATTATTATTAACGCTATAACTGTTATTATTATCCTTATTACTATTATTATTATCGCTATAACTGTTATTATTATGCTTATTCTATTGTTACTATCCCTATTACTCTTGTCTATATCCTTATAACTATTATTATTATCCTTATTACTATTATTATTATCGCTATAACTGTTATTATTATTCTTGTTACTATTATTACTGTCCGTATTACTCTTGCCTTTATCCTTAATACTATTATTATTATCGCTATAACTGTTATTATTATCCTTATTACTATTATTATTATCCCTATTCCTCTTGTCTTTCTCCTTATAACTATTATTATTATCGCTATAACTGTTATTATTATTCGTGTTGCTATTACTATTATCGCTATAACTGTTATTATTATTCTTATTACCATTGTTACTATCCGTATCACCCTTGTCTTTATCCATATAACTATTATTATTAATCCTTATTACTATTATTATTATCGCTATAACTGTTATTATTATTCTTATTACTATTATTATTATCGCTATAACTGTTATTATTATGCTTATTCTATTGTTACTATCCGTATTACTCTTGCCTTTCTCCTTATAACTATTATTATTATCCTTATTATTATTATTATTATCGCTATAACTGTTATTATTATTCTTGTTACTATTATTATTATCACTATAACTGTTATTATTATTCTTATTACCATTGTTACTATCCGTATCACTCTTGTCTTTATCCATATAACTATTATTATTAATCCTTATTACTATTATTATTATCGCTATAACTGTTATTATTATGCTTATTCTATTGTTACTATCCGTATTACTCTTGCCTTTATCATTATAACTATTATTATTATCCTTATTATTATTATTATTATCGCTATAACTGTTATTATTATTCTTGTTACTATTATTATTATCGCTATAACTGTTATTATTATGCTTATTCTATTGTTACTATCCCTATTACTCTTGTCTATATCCTTATAACTATTATTATTATCCTTATTACTATTATTATTATCGCTACAACTGGTATTATTATTCTTGTTACTATTAATACTGTCCGTATTACTCTTGCCTTTATCCTTAATACTATTATTATTATCGCTATAACTGTTATTATTATTCTTGTTACTACTATTATTACCCCTATTCCTCTTGTCTTTCTCCTTATAACTATTATTATTATCGCTATAACTGTTATTATTATTCGTGTTGCTATTACTATTATCGCTATAACTGTTATTATTATTCTTATTACCATTGTTACTATCCGTATCACTCTTGTCTTTATCCATATAACTATTATTATTAATCCTTATTACTATTATTATTATCGCTATAACTGTTATTATTATGCTTATTCTATTGTTACTATCCGTATTACTCTTGCCTTTATCATTATAACTATTATTATTATCCTTATTATTATTATTATTATCGCTATAACTGTTATTATTATTCTTGTTACTATTATTATTATCGCTATAACTGTTATTATTATGCTTATTCTATTGTTACTATCATTATTACTCTTGTCTATATCCTTATAACTATTATTATTATCCTTATTACTATTATTATTATCGCTACAACTGGTATTATTATTCTTGTTACTATTAATACTGTCCGTATTACTCTTGCCTTTATCCTTAATACTATTATTATTATCGCTATAACTGGAATTATTATTCTTGTTACTACTATTATTACCCCTATTCCTCTTGTCTTTCTCCTTACAACTATTATTATTATCGCTATAACTGTTATTATTATGATTAATACTATTATTATTATCGCTATAACTGTTATGATTATTCTTATTACTATTATTATTATCGCTATAACTGTTATTATAATTGTTATTACTACTATTATTATCGCTATAACTGTTATTAGTATGCTTATTCTATTGTTACTATCTCTATTACTCTTGTCTTTATCCTTATAACTATTATCATTATCCTTATTATTATTATTATTATCGCTATAACTGTTACTATTATTCTTGTTACTATTATTATTATCCCTATTCCTCTTGTCTTTCTCCTTATAACTATTATTATTATCCTTATTATTATTATTATTATCGCTATAACTGTTATTATTATTCTTATTACTATTGTTGATATCCGTATTACTCTTGTCTTTATCCATATAACTATTATTATTAATCCTTATTACTATTATTATTATCGCTATAACGGTTATTATTATGGTTATTACTATTATTATTATCGCTATAACTGTTCTTATTATGCTTATTCTATTGGTACTATCCGTATTACTCTTGTCTTTATCCTTATAACTATTATCATTATCCTTATGACTATTATTATTATGGCTATAACTGTTATTATTATTCTTATTACTATTATTATTATCGCTATAACTGTTATTATTATGCTTATTCTATTGTTACTATCCGTATTACTCTTGCCTTTATCATTATTACTATTATTATTATCCTTATTATTATTATTATTATCGCTATAACTGTTATTATTATCCTTATTACTATTATTATTATCGCTATAACTGTTATTATTATGCTTATTACTATTATTATTATCGCTATATCTGTTATTATTATGCTTATTCTATTATTACTATCTCTATTACTCTTGTCTTTCTCCTTATAACTATTATTATTATCGCTATAACTGTTATTATTATCCTTAATACTATTATTATTATCGCTATAACTGTTATTATTATCCTTGATTCTATTATTATTATCGATATAACTGTTATTATTATCCTTAATACTATTATTATTATCGCTATAACTGTTATTATTATTCTTATTACTATTATTATTATCGCTATAACTGTTATTATTATGCTTATTCTATTGTTACTATCCATATTACTATTGCGTTTATCATTATAACTATTATTATTATCCTTATTATTTGTATTATTATCGCTATAACTGTTATTATTATTCTTATTACCATTGTTACTATCCGTATTACTCTTGCCTTTATCATTATAACTATTATTATTATCCTTATAATTATTATTATTATCGCTATAACTGTTGCAATTATTCTTGTTACTATTTTTATTATCCCTATTCCTCTTGTCTTTCTCCTTATTACTATTATTATTATCGCTATAACTGTTATTATTATCCTTTTTACTATTATTATTATCGCTATAACTGTTATTATTATTCTTGTTACTATTGTTACTGTCCGTATTACTCTTGCCTTTATCCTTAATACTATTATTATTACCGCTATAACTGTTATTATTATTCTTGTTACTATTATTATTATCCCTATTACTCTTGTCTTTCTCCTTATAACTATTATTATTATCCTTATTACTATTATTATTATCGCTATAACTGTTATTATTATCCTTAATACTATTATTATTATCGCTATAACTGTTATTATTATGGTTATTCTATTGTTACTATCCCTATTACTCTTGTCTTTATCCTTATAACTATTATTATTATCCTTATTACTATTATTATTATCGCTATAACTGTTATTATTATTCTTGTTACTATTATTACTGTCCGTATTACTCTTGCCTTTATCCTTAATACTATTATTATTATCGCTATAACTGTTATTATTATGCTTATTCTATTGTTACTATCCGTATTACTCTTGCCTTTATCCTTATAACTATTATTATTATCGCTATAACTGTTATTATTATCCTTAATGCTATTATTATTATCCCTATTCCTCTTGTCTTTCTCCTTATAACTATTATTATTATCGCTATAACTGTTATTATTATTCTTATTACTATTACTATTATCCCTATTCCTCTTGTAGTTATCCTTATAACTGTTATTATTATCCTTATTACTATTATTATTATCGCTATAACTGTTATTAGTATGCTTATTCTATTGTTACTATCTCTATTACTCTTGTCTTTATCCTTATAACTATTATCATTATCCTTATTACTATTATTATTATCGCTATAACTGTTATTATTATGCTTATTCTATTGTTACTATCCGTATTACTCTTGCCTTTATCCTTGTAACTATTATTATTATCGCTATAACTGTTATTATTATCCTTAATGCTATTATTATTATCCCTATTCCTCTTGTCTTTCTCCTTATAACTATTATTATTATCGCTATAACTGTTATTATTATTCTTATTACTATTACTATTATCCCTATTCCTCTTGTAGTTATCCTTATAACTGTTATTATTATCCTTATTACTATTATTATTATCGCTATAACTGTTATTAGTATGCTTATTCTATTGTTACTATCTCTATTACTCTTGTCTTTATCCTTATAACTATTATCATTATCCTTATTACTATTATTATTATCGCTATAACTGTTATTATTATTCTTGTAACTATTATTATTATCCCTATTCCTCTTGTCTTTCTCCTTATAACTATTATTATTATCGCTATAACTGTTATTATTATTCTTATTACTATTACTATTATCCCTATTCCTCTTGTAGTTATCCTTATAACTATTATTATTATCCTTATTATTATTATTATTATTATCGCTATAACTGTTATCATTATCCTTATTACTATTATTATTATCGCTATAACTGTTATTATTATGCTTATTCTATTGTTACTATCTCTATTACTCTTGTCTTTATCCTTATAACTATTATCATTATCCTTATTACTATTATTATTATCGCTATAACTGTTATTATTATTCTTGTTACTATTGTTATTATGCGTATTCCTCTTGTCTTTCTCCTTATAACTATTATTATTATCGCTATAACTGTTATTATTATTCTTATTACTATTACTATTATCCCTATTCCTCTTGTATTTATCCTTATAACTATTATTATTATCCTTATTATTATTATTATTATCGCTATAACTGTTATTATTATTCTTATTACTATTATTATTATCGCTATAACTGTTATTATTATTCTTATTACTATTATTATTATCGCTATAACTGTTATTATTATCCTTAATACTATTATTATTATCGCTATAACTGTTATTATTATGCTTATTCTATTGTTACTATCTCTATTACTCTTGTCTTTATCCTTATAACTATTATCATTATCCTTATTACTATTATTATTATCGCTATAACTGTTATTATTATTCTTGTTACTATTATTATTATCCCTATTGATCTTGTCTTTCTCCTTATAACTATTATTATTATCGCTATAACTGTTATTATTATTCTTATTACTATTACTATTATCCCTATTCCTCTTGTAGTTATCCTTATAACTATAATTATTATCCTTATTATTATTATTATTATCGCTATAACTGTTATTATAATCCTTAATACTATTATTATTATCGCTATAACTGTTATTATTATGCTGATTCTATTGTTACTATCTCTATTACTCTTGTCTTTATCCTTATAACTATTATCATTATCCTTATGGCTGTTATTATTATCGCTATAACTGTTATTATTATTCTTGTTACTATTATTACTGTCCGTATTACTCTTGCCTTTATCCTTAGTACTATTATTATTGTCGCTATAACTGTTATTATTATTCTTGCTACTATTATTATTATCCCTATTCCTCTTGTCTTTCTCCTTATAACTATTATTATTAATCATTATTACTATTATTATTATCGCTATAACTGTTCTTATTATGCTTATTCTATTGGTACTATCCGTATTACTCTTGTCTTTATCCTTATAACTATTATCATTATCCTTATGACTATTATTATTATGGCTATAACTGTTATTATTATTCTTATTACTATTATTATTATCGCTATAACTGTTATTATTATTCTTGTTACTATTATTATTATCCCTATTCCTCTTGTCTTTCTCCTTATAACTATTATTATTATCGCTATAACTGTTATTATTATTCTTATTACTATTACTATTATCCCTATTCCTCTTGTATTTATCCTTATAACTATTATTATTATTATCCTTATTATTATTATTATTATTATCGCTATAACTGTTATTATTATGCTTATTCTATTGTTACTATCCGTATTACTCTAGCCTTTATCCTTATAACTATTATTATTATCGCCATAACTGTTATTATTATCCTTAATACTATTATTATTATCGCTATAACTGTTATCATTATCCTTATTACTATTATTATTATCGCTATAACTGTTATTATTATGCTTATTCTATTGTTACTATCTCTATTACTCTTGTCTTTATCCTTATAACTATTATCATTATCCTTATTACTATTATTATTATCGCTATAACTGTTATTATTATTCTTGTTACTATTGTTATTATCCCTATTCCTCTTGTCTTTCTCCTTATAACTATTATTATTATCGCTATAACTGTTATTATTATTCTTATTACTATTACTATTATCCCTATTCCTCTTGTATTTATCCTTATAACTATTATTATTATCCTTATTATTATTATTATTATCGCTATAACTGTTATTATTATTCTTATTACTATTATTATTATCGCTATAACTGTTATTATTATTCTTATTACTATTATTATTATCGCTATAACTGTTATTATTATCCTTAATACTATTATTGTTATCGCTATAACTGTTATTATTATGCTTATTCTATTGTTACTATCTCTATTACTCTTGTCTTTATCCTTATAACTATTATCATTATCCTTATTACTATTATTATTATCGCTATAACTGTTATTATTATTCTTGTTACTATTATTATTATCCCTATTCCTCTTGTCTTTCTCCTTATAACTATTATTATTATCGCTATAACTGTTATTATTATTCTTATTACTATTACTATTATCCCTATTCCTCTTGTAGTTATCCTTATAACTATAATTATTATACTTATTATTATTATTATTATCGCTATAACTGTTATTATAATCCTTAATACTATTATTATTATCGCTATAACTGTTATTATTATGCTGATTCTATTGTTACTATCTCTATTACTCTTGTCTTTATCCTTATAACTATTATTATTATCCTTATTATTATTATTATTATCGCTATAACTGTTATTATTATTCATGTTACTATTATTATTATAGCTATAACTGTTATTATTATTCTTATTACCATTGTTACTATCCGTATCACTCTTGACTTTATCCATAGAACTATTATTATTAATCCTTATTACTATTATTATTATCGCTATACCTGTTATTATTATCCTTATTACTATTATTATTATCGCTATAACTGTTATTATTATTCTTGTTACTATTGTTACTCTCCGTATTACTCTTGCCTTTATCCTTAATACTAATATTATTATCCTTATTATTATTATTATTATCGCTATAACTGTTACTATTATTCTTGCTACTATTATTATTATCCCTATTCCTCTTGTATTTATCCTTATAACTATTATTATTATTATTATCGCTATAACTGTTATTATTATCCTTAATACTATTATTATTATCGCTATAACTGTTATTATTATCCTTGATACTATTATTATTATCGCTATAACTGTTATTATTATTCTTGCTACTATTATTATTATCCCTATTCCTCTTGTCTTTCTCCTTATAACTATTATTATTATCCTTATTATTATTATTATTATCGCTATAACTGTTACTATTATTCTTGTTACTATTATTATTATCCCTATTCCTCTTGTCTTTATCCTTATAACTATTATTATTATCCTTATTATTATTATTATTATCGCTATAACTGTTATTATTATTCTAGTTACTATTATTATTATCGCTATAACTGTTATTATTATTCTTATTACTATTGTTGCTATCCGTATTACTCTTGTCTTTATCCATATAACTATTATTATTAATCCTTATTACTATTATTATTATCGCTATAACGGTTATTATTATTGTTATTACTATTATTATTATCGCTATAACTGTTATTACTATCCTTATTCTATTGTTACTATCCGTATTACTCTTGTCTTTATCCTTATAACTATTATTATTATCGCTAATAACTGTTGCTATTATTCTTGTTACTATTTTTATTATCCCTATTCCTCTTGTCTTTCTCCTTATAACTATTATTATTATCGCTATAACTGTTATTATTATTCATATTACCGTTGTTACTATCCGTATCACTCTTGTCTTTATCCATATAACTATTATTATTAATCCTTATTACTATTATTATTATCGCTATAACTGTTATTATTATTCTTGTTACTATTGTTACTCTCCGTATTACTCTTGCCTTTATCCTTAGTACTATTATTATTATCGCTATAACTGTTATTATTATTCTTGCTACTATTATTATTATCCCTATTCCTCTTGTCTTTCTCCTTATAACTATTATTATTATCCTTAGTACTATTATTATTATCGCTATAACTGTTATTATTATTCTTGCTATTATTATTGTTATCCCTATTCCTCTTGTCTTTCTCCTTATAACTATTATTATTATCCTTATTATTATTATTATTATCGCTATAACTGTTATTATTATTCTTATTACTATTGTTGCTATCCGTATTACTCTTGTCTTTATCCATATAACTATTATCATTATCCTTATTACTATTATTATTATCGCTATAACGGTTATTATTATTCTTATTACTATTACTATTATCCCTATTCCTCTTGTAGTTATCCTTATAACTATTATTATTATCCTTATTATTATTATTATTATCGCTATAACTGTTATTATAATCCTTAATACTATTATTATTATCGCTATAACTGTTATTATTATCCTTGATACTATTATTATTATCGCTATAACTGTTATTATTATTCTTGCTACTATTATTATTATCCCTATTCCTCTTGTCTTTCTCCTTATATCTATTATTATTATCCTTATTATTATTATTATTATCGCTATAACTGTTACTATTATTCTTCTTACTATTATTATTATCCCCATTCCTCTTGTCTTTCTCCTTATAACTATTATTATTATCCTTATTATTATTATTATTATCGCTATAACTGTTATTATTATTCTAGTTACTATTATTATTATCGCTATAACTGTTATTATTATTCTTATTACTATTGTTGCTATCCGTATTACTCTTGTCTTTATCCATATAACTATTATTATTAATCCTTATTACTATTATTATTATCGCTATAACGGTTATTATTATTGTTATTACTATTATTATTATCGCTATAACTGTTATTACTATCCTTATTCTATTGTTACTATCCGTATTACTCTTGTCTTTATCCTTATAACTATTATTATTATCGCTAATAACTGTTGCTATTATTCTTGTTACTATTTTTATTATCCCTATTCCTCTTGTCTTTCTCCTTATAACTATTATTATTATCGCTATAACTGTTATTATTATTCATATTACCGTTGTTACTATCCGTATCACTCTTGTCTTTATCCATATAACTATTATTATTAATCCTTATTACTATTATTATTATCGCTATAACTGTTATTATTATTCTCGTTACTACTGTTACTCTCCGTATTACTCTGGCCTTTATCCTTAGTACTATTATTATTATCGCTATAACTGTTATTATTATTCTTGCTACTGTTATTATTATCCCTATTCCTCTTGTCTTTCTCCTTATAACTATTATTATTATCCTTAGTACTATTATTATTATCGCTATAACTGTTATTATTATTCTTGCTACTATTATTATTATCCCTATTCCTCTTGTCATTCTCCTTATAACTATTATTATTATCCTTATTATTATTATTATTATCGCTATAACTGTTACTCTTATTCTTGTTACTATTATTATTATCCCTATTCCTCTTGTATTTATCCTTATAACTATTATTATCATCCTTATTATTATTATTATTATTATCGCTATAACTGTTATTATTATCCTTATTACTATTATTATTATCGCTATAACTGTTATTATTATCCTTATTACTATTATTATTATCGCTATAACTGTTATTATTATCCTTAATACTATTATTATTATCGCTATGACTGTTATTATTATGTTTATTCTATTGTTACTATCCGTATTACTCTTGCCTTTATCATTATAACTACTATTATTATCGCTATAACCGTTATTATTATTCTTATTACAATTACTATTATCCCTATTCCCCTTGTATTTATCCTTATAACTATTATTATTATCCTTATTATTATTATTATTATCGCTATAACTGTTATTATTATCCTTATTACTATTATTATTATCGCTATAACTGTAATTATTATTCTTATTACTATTATTATTAACGCTATAACTATTATCATTATCCTTATGGCTGTTATTATCATCGCTATAACTGTTATTATTATTCTTGTTACTATTATTACTGTCCGTATTACTCTTGCCTTTATCCTTAGTACTATTATTATTATCATCGCTATAACTGTTATTATTATTCTTGCTTCTATTATTATTATCCCTATTCCTCTTGTCTTTCTCCTTATAACTATTATTATTATCCTTATTATTATTATTATTATCGCTATAACTGTTATTATTATTCTTGTTACTATTGTTACTCTCCGTATTACTCTTGCCTTTATCCTTAATACTAATATTATTATCCTTATTATTATTATTATTATCGCTATAACTGTTACTATTATTCTTGATACTATTATTATTATCCCTATTCCTCTTGTATTTATCCTTATAACTATTATTATTATTATTATCGCTATAACTGTTATTATTATCCTTAATACTATTATTATTATCGCTATAACTGTTATTATTATCCTTGATACTATTATTATTATCGCTATAACTGTTATTATTATTCTTGCTACTATTATTATTATCCCTATTCCTCTTGTCTTTCTCCTTATAACTATTATTATTATCCTTATTATTATTATTATTATCGCTATAACTGTTACTATTATTCTTGTTACTATTATTATTATCCCTATTCCTCTTGTCTTTATCCATATAACTATTATTATTATCCTTATTATTATTATTATTATCGCTATAACTGTTATTATTATTCTAGTTACTATTATTATTATCGCTATAACTGTTATTATTATTCTTATTACTATTGTTGCTCTCCGTATTACTCTTGTCTTTATCCATATAACTATTATTATTAATCCTTATTACTATTATTATTATCGCTATAACGGTTATTATTATTGTTATTACTATTATTATTATCGCTATAACTGCTATTACTATCCTTATTCTATTGTTACTATCCGTATTACTCTTGTCCTTATCCTTATAACTATTATTATTATCGCTAATAACTGTTGCTATTATTCTTGTTACTATTTTTATTATCCCTATTCCTCTTGTCTTTCTCCTTATAACTATTATTATTATCGCTATAACTGTTATTATTATTCATATTACCGTTGTTACTATCCGTATCACTCTTGTCTTTATCCATATAACTATTATTATTAATCCTTATTACTATTATTATTATCGCTATAACGGTTATTATTATCCTTAATACTATTATTATTATCGCTATAACTGTTATTATTATCCTTATTACTATTATTATTATCGCTATAACTGTTATTATTATTCATGTTACTATTGTTACTCTCCGTATTACTCTTGCCTTTATCCTTAGTACTATTATTATTATCGCTATAACTGTTATTATTATTCTTGCTACTATTATTATTATCCCTATTCCTCTTGTCTTTCTCCTTATAACTATTATTATTATCCTTAGTACTATTATTATTATCGCTATAACTGTTATTATTATTCTTGCTACTATTATTATTATCCCTATTCCTCTTGTCTTTCTCCTTATAACTATTATTATTATCCTTATTATTATTATTATTATCGCTATAACTGTTACTATTATTCTTGTTACTATTATTATTATCCCTATTCCTCTTGTCTTTATCCTTATAACTATTATTATTATCCTTATTATTATTATTATTATCGCTATAACTGTTATTATTATTCTAGTTACTATTATTATTATCGCTATAACTGTTATTATTATTCTTATTACTATTGTTGCTATCCCTATTCCTCTTGTCTTTCTCCTTATAACTATTATTATTATCCTTATTATTATTATTATTATCGCTATAACTGTTATTATTATTCATGTTACTATTATTATTATAGCTATAACTGTTATTATTATTCTTATTACCATTGTTACTATCCGTATCACTCTTGACTTTATCCATAGAACTATTATTATTAATCCTTATTACTATTATTATTATCGCTATACCAGTTATTATTATCCTTATTACTATTATTATTATCGCTATAACTGTTATTATTATTCTTGTTACTATTGTTACTCTCCGTATTACTCTTGCCTTTATCCTTAATACTAATATTATTATCCTTATTATTATTATTATTATCGCTATAACTGTTACTATTATTCTTGCTACTATTATTATTATCCCTATTCCTCTTGTATTTATCCTTATAACTATTATTATTATTATTATCGCTATAACTGTTATTATTATCCTTAATACTATTATTATTATCGCTATAACTGTTATTATTATCCTTGATACTATTATTATTATCGCTATAACTGTTATTCTTATTCTTGCTACTATTATTATTATCCCTATTCCTCTTGTCTTTCTCCTTATAACTATTATTATTATCCTTATTATTATTATTATTATCGCTATAACTGTTATTATTATTCTTATTACAATTACTATTATCCCTATTCCCCTTGTATTTATCCTTATAACTATTATTATTATCCTTATTATTATTATTATTATCGCTATAACTGTTATTATTATCCTTATTACTATTATTATTATCGCTATAACTGTAATTATTATTCTTATTACTATTATTATTAACGCTATAACTATTATCATTATCCTTATGGCTGTTATTATCATCGCTATAACTGTTATTATTATTCTTGTTACTATTATTACTGTCCGTATTACTCTTGCCTTTATCCTTAGTACTATTATTATTATCATCGCTATAACTGTTATTATTATTCTTGCTACTATTATTATTATCCCTATTCCTCTAGTCTTTCTCCTTATAACTATTATTATTATCCTTATTATTATTATTATTATCGCTATAACTGTTACTATTATTCTTGTTACTATTATTATTATCCCTATTCCTCTTGTCTTTATCCATATAACTATTATTATTATCCTTATTATTATTATTATTATCGCTATAACTGTTATTATTATTCTAGTTACTATTATTATTATCGCTATAACTGTTATTATTATTCTTATTACCATTGTTGCTATCCGTATTACTCTTGTCTTTATCCATATAACTATTATTATTAATCCTTATTACTATTATTATTATCGCTATAACGGTTATTATTATTGTTATTACTATTATTATTATCGCTATAACTGTTATTACTATCCTTATTCTATTGTTACTATCCGTATTACTCTTGTCTTTATCCTTATAACTATTATTATTATCGCTAATAACTGTTGCTATTATTCTTGTTACTATTTTTATTATCCCTATTCCTCTTGTCTTTCTCCTTATAACTATTATTATTATCCTTATTATTATTATTATTATCGCTATAACTGTTACTCTTATTCTTGTTACTATTATTATTATCCCTATTCCTCTTGTATTTATCCTTATAACTATTATTATTATCCTTATTATTATTATTATTATTATCGCTATAACTGTTATTATTATGCTTATTCTATTGTTACTATCCGTATTACTCTTGCCTTTATCCTTATAATTATTATTATTATCGCTATAACTGTTATTATTATCCTTAATACTATTATTATTATCGCTATAACTGTTATCATTATCCTTATTACTATTATTATTATCGCTATAACTGTTATTATTATGCTTATTCTATTGTTACTATCTCTATTACTCTTGTCTTTATCCTTATAACTATTATTATTATCCTTATTATTATTATTATTATCGCTATAACTGTTATTATTATTCTAGTTACTATTATTATTATCGCTATAACTGTTATTATTATTCTTATTACTATTGTTGCTATCCCTATTCCTCTTGTCTTTCTCCTTATAACTATTATTATTATCCTTATTATTATTATTATTATCGCTATAACTGTTATTATTATTCATGTTACTATTATTATTATAGCTATAACTGTTATTATTATTCTTATTACCATTGTTACTATCCGTATCACTCTTGACTTTATCCATAGAACTATTATTATTAATCCTTATTACTATTATTATTATCGCTATACCTGTTATTATTATCCTTATTACTATTATTATTATCGCTATAACTGTTATTATTATTCTTGTTACTATTGTTACTCTCCGTATTACTCTTGCCTTTATCCTTAATACTAATATTATTATCCTTATTATTATTATTATTATCGCTATAACTGTTACTATTATTCTTGCTACTATTATTATTATCCCTATTCCTCTTGTATTTATCCTTATAACTATTATTATTATTATTATCGCTATAACTGTTATTATTATCCTTAATACTATTATTATTATCGCTATAACTGTTACTATTATTCTTGATACTATTATTATTATTCCTATTCCTCTTGTATTTATCCTTATAACTATTATTATTATTATTATCGCTATAACTGTTATTATTATCCTTAATACTATTATTATTATCGCTATAACTGTTATTATTATCCTTGATACTATTATTATTATCGCTATAACTGTTATTATTATTCTTGCTACTATTATTATTATCCCTATTCCTCTTGTCTTTCTCCTTATAACTATTATTATTATCCTTATTATTATTATTATTATCGCTATAACTGTTACTATTATTCTTGTTACTATTATTATTATCCCTATTCCTCTTGTCTTTATCCATATAACTATTATTATTATCCTTATTATTATTATTATTATCGCTATAACTGTTATTATTATTCTAGTTACTATTATTATTATCGCTATAACTGTTATTATTATTCTTATTACCATTGTTGCTATCCGTATTACTCTTGTCTTTATCCATATAACTATTATTATTAATCCTTATTACTATTATTATTATCGCTATAACGGTTATTATTATTGTTATTACTATTATTATTATCGCTATAACTGTTATTACTATCCTTATTCTATTGTTACTATCCGTATTACTCTTGTCTTTATCCTTATAACTATTATTATTATCGCTAATAACTGTTGCTATTATTCTTGTTACTATTTTTATTATCCCTATTCCTCTTGTCTTTCTCCTTATAACTATTATTATTATCCTTATTATTATTATTATTATCGCTATAACTGTTACTCTTATTCTTGTTACTATTATTATTATCCCTATTCCTCTTGTATTTATCCTTATAACTATTATTATTATCCTTATTATTATTATTATTATTATCGCTATAACTGTTATTATTATGCTTATTCTATTGTTACTATCCGTATTACTCTTGCCTTTATCCTTATAATTATTATTATTATCGCTATAACTGTAATTATTATTCTTATTACTATTATTATTAACGCTATAACTATTATCATTATCCTTATGGCTGTTATTATCATCGCTATAACTGTTATTATTATTCTTGTTACTATTATTACTGTCCGTATTACTCTTGCCTTTATCCTTAGTACTATTATTATTATCATCGCTATAACTGTTATTATTATTCTTGCTTCTATTATTATTATCCCTATTCCTCTTGTCTTTCTCCTTATAACTATTATTATTATCCTTATTATTATTATTATTATCGCTATAACTGTTATTATTATTCTTGTTACTATTGTTACTCTCCGTATTACTCTTGCCTTTATCCTTAATACTAATATTATTATCCTTATTATTATTATTATTATCGCTATAACTGTTACTATTATTCTTGATACTATTATTATTATCCCTATTCCTCTTGTATTTATCCTTATAACTATTATTATTATTATTATCGCTATAACTGTTATTATTATCCTTAATACTATTATTATTATCGCTATAACTGTTATTATTATCCTTGATACTATTATTATTATCGCTATAACTGTTATTATTATTCTTGCTACTATTATTATTATCCCTATTCCTCTTGTCTTTCTCCTTATAACTATTATTATTATCCTTATTATTATTATTATTATCGCTATAACTGTTACTATTATTCTTGTTACTATTATTATTATCCCTATTCCTCTTGTCTTTATCCATATAACTATTATTATTATCCTTATTATTATTATTATTATCGCTATAACTGTTATTATTATTCTAGTTACTATTATTATTATCGCTATAACTGTTATTATTATTCTTATTACTATTGTTGCTATCCGTATTACTCTTGTCTTTATCCATATAACTATTATTATTAATCCTTATTACTATTATTATTATCGCTATAACGGTTATTATTATTGTTATTACTATTATTATTATCGCTATAACTGTTATTACTATCCTTATTCTATTGTTACTATCCGTATTACTCTTGTCTTTATCCTTATAACTATTATTATTATCGCTAATAACTGTTGCTATTATTCTTGTTACTATTTTTATTATCCCTATTCCTCTTGTCTTTCTCCTTATAACTATTATTATTATCCTTAGTACTATTATTATTATCGCTATAACTGTTATTATTATTCTTGCTACTATTATTATTATCCCTATTCCTCTTGTCTTTCTCCTTATAACTATTATTATTATCCTTATTACTATTATTATTATCGCTATAACGGTTATTATTATTGTTATTACTATTATTATTATCGCTATAACGGTTACTATTATTGTTATTACTATTATTATTATCGCTATAACTGTTATTATTATCCTTATTCTATTGTTACTATCCGTATTACTCTTGTCTTTATCCTTATAACTATTATTATTAATCCTTATTACTATTATTATTATCGCTATAACGGTTATTATTATTCTTGCTACTATTATTATTATCCCTATTCCTCTTGTCTTTCTCCTTATAACTATTATTATTATCCTTATTATTATTATTATTATCGCTATAACTGTTACTATTATTCTTGTTACTATTATTATTATCCCTATTCCTCTTGTCTTTCTCCTTATAACTATTATTATTATCCTTAGTACTATTATTATTATCGCTATGACTGTTATTATTATTCTTGCTACTATTATTATTATCCCTATTCCTCTTGTCTTTCTCCTTATAACTATTATTATTATCCTTATTATTATTATTATTATCGCTATAACTGTTACTCTTATTCTTGTTACTATTATTATTATCCCTATTCCTCTTGTATTTATCCTTATAACTATTATTATTATCCTTATTATTATTATTATTATCGCTATAACTGTTATTATTATCCTTAATACTATTATTATTATCGCTATAACTGTTATTATTATCCTTGATACTATTATTATTATCGATATAACTGTTATTATTATCCTTAATACTATTATTATTATCGCTATAACTGCTATTATTATTCTTGTTACTATTATTATTATCCCTATTCCTCTTGTCTTTCTCCTTATAACTATTATTATTATCCTTATTATTATTATTATTATCGCTATAACTGTTATTATTATTCTTATTACTATTACTATTAACCGTATTCCTCTTGTCTTTATCCTTATAACTATTATTATTATCCTTATTATTATTATTATTATTATCGCTATAACTGTTATTATTATTCTTGTTACTATTATTATTATCGCTATAACTGTTATTATTATTCTTATTACCATTGTTACTATCCGTATCACTCTTGACTTTATCCATATAACTATTATTATTAATCCTTATTACTATTATTATTATCGCTATAACGGTTATTATTATTGTTATTACTATTATTATTATCGCTATAACGGTTATTATTATTGTTATTACTATTATTATTATCGCTATAACTGTTATTATTATCCTTATTCTATTGTTACTATCCGTATTACACTTGTCTTTATCCTTATAACTATTATTATTAATCCTTATTACTATTATTATTATCGCTATAACGGTTATTATTATTCTTGCTACTATTATTATTATCCCTATTCCTCTTGTCTTTCTCCTTATAACTATTATTATTATCCTTATTATTATTATTATTATTATCGCTATAACTGTTATTATTATTCTTGTTACTATTATTATTATCGCTATAACTGTTATTATTATTCTTATTACCATTGTTACTATCCGTATCACTCTTGACTTTATCCATATAACTATTATTATTAATCCTTATTACTATTATTATTATCGCTATAACGGTTATTATTATTGTTATTACTATTATTATTATTGTTATTACTATTATTATTATCGCTATAACTGTTATTATTATCCTTATTCTATTGTTACTATCCGTATTACTCTTGTCTTTATCCTTATAACTATTATTATTAATCCTTATTACTATTATTATTATCGCTATAACGGTTATTATTATTCTTGCTACTATTATTATTATCCCTATTCCTCTTGTCTTTCTCCTTATAACTATTATTATTATCCTTATTATTATTATTATTATCGCTATAACTGTTACTATTATTCTTGTTACTATTATTATTATCCCTATTCCTCTTGTCTTTCTCCTTATAACTATTATTATTAATCCTTATTACTATTATTATTATCGCTATAACGGTTATTATTATTCTTGCTACTATTATTATTATCCCTATTCCTCTTGTCTTTCTCCTTATAACTATTATTATTATCCTTATTATTATTATTATTATCGTTATAACTGTTACTATTATTCTTGTTACTATTATTATTATCCCTATTCCTCTTGTCTTTCTCCTTATAACTATTATTATTATCCTTAGTACTATTATTATTATCGCTATGACTGTTATTATTATTCTTGCTACTATTATTATTACCCCTATTCCTCTTGTCTTTCTCCTTATAACTATTATTATTATCCTTATTATTATTATTATTATCGCTATAACTGTTACTCTTATTCTTGTTACTATTATTATTATCCCTATTCCTCTTGTATTTATCCTTATAACTATTATTATTATCCTTATTATTATTATTATTATCGCTATAACTGTTATTATTATCCTTAATACTATTATTATTATCGCTATAACTGTTATTACTATCCTTATTCTATTGTTACTATCCGTATTACTCTTGTCTTTATCCTTATAACTATTATTATTATCGCTAATAACTGTTGCTATTATTCTTGTTACTATTATTATTATCCCTATTCCTCTTGTCTTTCTCCTTATAACTATTATTATTATCCTTATTATTATTATTATTATCGCTATAACTGTTATTATTATTCTTATTACTATTACTCTTAACCGTATTCCTCTTGTCTTTATCCTTATAACTATTATTATTATCCTTAGTACTATTATTATTATCGCTATAACTGTTATTATTATTCTTGCTACTATTATTATTATCCCTATTCCTCTTGTCTTTCTCCTTATAACTATTATTATTATCCTTATTATTATTATTATTATCGCTATAACTGTTACTCTTATTCTTGTTACGTTTATTATTATCCCTATTCCTCTTGTATTTATCCTTATAACTATTATTATTATCCTTATTATTATTATTATTATTATCGCTATAACTGTTATTATTATTCTTGTTACTATTATTATTATCGCTATAACTGTTATTATTATTCTTATTACCATTGTTACTATCCGTATCACTCTTGACTTTATCCATATAACTATTATTATTAATCCTTATGACTATTATTATTATCGCTACACCTGTTATTATTATCCTTATTACTATTATTATTATCGCTATAACTGTTATTATTATTCCTGTTACTATTGTTACTCTCCGTATTACTCTTGTCTTTATCCTTATAACTATTATTATTATCGCTAATAACTGTTGCTATTATTCTTGTTACTATTTTTATTATCCCTATTCCTCTTGTCTTTCTCCTTATAACTATTATTATTATCGCTATAACTGTTATTATTATTCATATTACCGTTGTTACTATCCGTATCACTCTTGTCTTTATCCATATAACTATTATTATTAATCCTTATTACTATTATTATTATCGCTATAACGGTTATTATTATCCTTAATACTATTATTATTATCGCTATAACTGTTATTATTATCCTTATTACTATTATTATTATCGCTATAACTGTTATTATTATTCTTGTTACTATTGTTACTCACCGTATTACTCTTGCCTTTATCCTTAGTACTATTATTATTATCGCTATAACTGTTATTATTATTCTTGTTATTATTATTATTATCCCTATTCCTATTGTCTTTCTCCTTATAACTATTATTATTATCCTTATTATTATTATTATTATCGCTATAACTGTTATTATTATTCTTGCTACTATTATTATTATCCCTATTCCTCTTGTCTTTCTCCTTATAACTATTATTATTATCCTTATTACTATTATTATTATCGCTATAACGGTTATTATTATCCTTAATACTATTATTACTATCGCTATAACTGTTATTATTATCCTTATTACTATTATTATTATCGCTATAATTGTTATTATTATGCTTATTCTATTGTTACTATCTCTATTACTCTTGTCTTTATCCTTATAACTATTATCATTATCCTTATGCCTATTATTATTATCGCTATAACTGTTATTATTATTTTTGTTACTATTATTACTGTCCGTATTACTCTTGCCTTTATCCTTAGCACTATTATTATTATCGCTATATCTGTTATTATTATTCTTGTTATTATTATTATTATCCCTATTCCTATTGTCTTTCTCCTTATAACTATTATTATTATCCTTATTATTATTATTATTATCGCTATAACTGTCACTATTATTCTTGTTACTATTATTATTATCCCTATTCCTCTTGTCTTTCTCCTTATAACTATTATTATTATCCTTATTATTATTATTATTATCGCTATAACTGTTATTATTATTCTTATTACTATTGTTGCTATCCGTATTACTCTTGTCTTTATCCATATAACTATTATTATTAATCCTTATTACTATTATTATTATCGCTATAACGGTTATTATTATTGTTATTACTATTATTATTATCGCTATAACTGTTATTATTATCCTTATTCTATTGTTACTATCCGTATTACTCTTGCCTTTATCATTATAACTACTATTATTATCGCTATAACCGTTATTATTATTCTTATTACAATTTCTATTATCCCTATTCCTCTTGTATTTATCCTTATAACTATTATTATTATCCTTATTATTATTATTATTATCGCTATAACTGTTATTATTATGCTTATTCTATTGTTACTATCTCTATTACTCTTGTCTTTATCCTTATAACTATTATCATTATCCTTATTAGTATTATTATTATCGCTATAACTGTTATTATTATTCTTGTTACTATTGTTATTATCCCTATTCCTCTTGTCTTCGTCCTTATAACAATTATTATTATCGCTATAACTGTTATTATTATCCTTAATACTATTATTATTATCGCTATAACTATTATTATTAATCCTTATTACTATTATTATTATCGCTATAACGGTTATTATTATTGTTATTACTATTATTATTATCGCTATAACTGTTATTACTATCCTTATTCTATTGTTACTATCCGTATTACTCTTGTCTTTATCCTTATAACTATTATTATTATCGCTAATAACTGTTGCTATTATTCTTGTTACTATTTTTATTATCCCTATTCCTCTTGTCTTTCTCCTTATAACTATTATTATTATCGCTATAACTGTTATTATTATTCATATTACCGTTGTTACTATCCGTATCACTTTTGTATTTATCCATATAACTATTATTATTAATCCTTATTACTATTATTATTATCGCTATAACTGTTATTATTATTCTTGTTACTATTGTTACTCTCCGTATTACTCTTGCCTTTATCCTTAGTACTATTATTATTATCGCTATAACTGTTATTATTATTCTTGCTACTGTTATTATTATCCCTATTCCTCTTGTCTTTCTCCTTATAACTATTATTATTATCCTTAGTACTATTATTATTATCGCTATTACTGTTATTATTATTCTTGCTACTATTATTATTATCCCTATTCCTCTTGTCTTTCTCCTTATAACTATTATTATTATCCTTATTATTATTATTATTATCGCTATAACTGTTACTATTATTCTTGTTACTATTATTATTACCCTATTCCTCTTGTCTTTCTCCTTATAACTATTATTATTATCCTTATTATTATTATTATTATCGCTATAACTGTTATTATTATTCTTATTACTATTGTTGCTATCCGTATTACTCTTGTCTTTATCCATATAACTATTATTATTAATCCTTATTACTATTATTATTATCGCTATAACGGTTATTATTATTGTTATTACTATTATTATTATCGCTATAACTGTTATTATTATCCTTATTCTATTGTTACTATCCGTATTACTCTTGTCTTTATCCTTATAACTATTATTATTAATCCTTATTACTATTATTATTATCGCTATAACGGTTATTATTATTCTTGCTACTATTATTATTATCCCTATTCCTCTTGTCTTTCTCCTTATAACTATTATTATTATCCTTATTATTATTATTATTATCGCTATAACTGTTACTATTATTCTTGTTACTATTATTATTATCCCTATTCCTCTTGTCTTTCTCCTTATAACTATTATTATTATCCTTAGTACTATTATTATTATCGCTATAACTGTTATTATTATTCTTGCTACTATTATTATTATCCCTATTCCTCTTGTCTTTCTCCTTATAACTATTATTATTATCCTTAGTACTATTATTATTATCGCTATAACTGTTATTATTATTCTTGTTACCATTATTATTATCGCTATAACTGTTATTATTATTCTTATTACCATTGTTACTATCCGTATCACTCTTGACTTTATCCATATAACTATTATTATTAATCCTTATTACTATTATTATTATCGCTATACCTGTTATTATTATCCTTATTACTATTATTATTATCGCTATAACTGTTATTATTATTCTTGTTACTATTGTTACTCTCCGTATTACTCTTGCCTTTATCCTTAATACTAATATTATTATCCTTATTATTATTATTATTATCGCTATAACTGTTATCATTATCCTTATTACTATTATTATTATCGCTATAACTGTTATTATTATGCTTATTCTATTGTTACTATCTCTATTACTCTTGTCTTTATCCTTATAACTATTATCATTATCCTTATTACTATTATTATTATCGCTATAACTGTTATTATTATTCTTGTTACTATTATTATTATCCCTATTCCTCTTGTCTTTCTCCTTATAACTATTATTATTCTCGCTATAACTGTTATTATTATTCTTATTACTATTACTATTATCCCTATTCCTCTTGTAGTTATCCTTATAACTATTATTATTATCCTTATTATTATTATTATTATCGCTATAACTGTTATTATAATCCTTAATACTATTATTATTATCGCTATAACTGTTATTATTATGCTGATTCTATTGTTACAATCTCTATTACTCTTGTCTTTATCCTTATAACTATTATCATCATCCTTATGGCTGTTATTATTATCGCTATAACTGTTATTATTATTCTTGTTACTATTATTACTGTCCGTATTACTCTTGCCTTTATCCTTAGTACTATTATTATTATCGCTATAACTGTTATTACTATCCTTATTCTATTGTTACTATCCGTATTACTCTTGTCTTTATCCTTATAACTATTATTATTATCGCTAATAACTGTTGCTATTATTCTTGTTACTATTTTTATTATCCCTATTCCTCTTGTCTTTCTCCTTATAACTATTATTATTATCGCTATAACTGTTATTATTATTCATATTACCGTTGTTACTATCCGTATCACTCTTGTCTTTATCCATATAACTATTATTATTAATCCTTATTACTATTATTATTATCGCTATAACTGTTATTATTATTCTTGTTACTATTGTTACTCTCCGTATTACTCTTGCCTTTATCCTTATAATTATTATTATTATCGCTATAACTGTTATTATTATCCTTAAAACTATTGTTATTATCGCTATAACTGTTATCATTATCCTTATTACTATTATTATTATCGCTATAACTGTTATTATTATGCTTATTCTATTGTTACTATCTCTATTACTCTTGTCTTTATCCTTATAACTATTATCATTATCCTTATTAGTATTATTATTATCGCTATAACTGTTATTATTATTCTTGTTACTATTGTTATTATCCCTATTCCTCTTGTCTTCGTCCTTATAACAATTATTATTATCGCTATAACTGTTATTATTATCCTTAATACTATTATTATTATCGCTATAACTATTATTATTAATCCTTATTACTATTATTATTATCGCTATAACGGTTATTATTATTGTTATTACTATTATTATTATCGCTATAACTGTTATTACTATCCTTATTCTATTGTTACTATCCGTATTACTCTTGTCTTTATCCTGATAACTATTATTATTATCGCTAATAACTGTTGCTATTATTCTTGTTACTATTTTTATTATCCCTATTCCTCTTGTCTTTCTCCTTATAACTATTATTATTATCGCTATAACTGTTATTATTATTCATATTACCGTTGTTACTATCCGTATCACTCTTGTCTTTATCCATATAACTATTATTATTAATCCTTATTACTATTATTATTATCGCTATAACTGTTATTATTATTCTTGTTACTATTGTTACTCTCCGTATTACTCTTGCCTTTATCCTTAGTACTATTATTATTATCGCTATAACTGTTATTATTATTCTTGCTACTATTATTATTATCCCTATTCCTCTTGTCTTTCTCCTTATAACTATTATTATTATCCTTAGTACTATTATTATTATCGCTATAACTGTTATTATTATTCTTGCTACTATTATTATTATCCCTATTCCTCTTGTCTTTCTCCTTATAACTATTATTATTATCCTTATTATTATTATTATTATCGCTATAACTGTTACTATTATTCTTGTTACTATTATTATTATCCCTATTCCTCTTGTCTTTCTCCTTATAACTATTATTATTATCCTTAGTACTATTATTATTATCGCTATAACTGTTATTATTATTCTTGCTACTATTATTATTATCCCTATTCCTCTTGTCTTTCTCCTTATAACTATTATTATTATCCTTAGTACTATTATTATTATCGCTATAACTGTTATTATTATTCTTGCTACTATTATTATTATCCCTATTCCTCTTGTCTTTCTCCTTATAACTATTATTATTATAGTTATTATTATTATTATTATCGCTATAACTGTTACTCTTATTCTTCTTACTATTATTATTATCCCTATTCCTCTTGTCTTTCTCCTTATAACTATTATTATTATCCTTATTATTATTATTATTATCGCTATAACTGTTATTATTATTCTTGTTACTATTATTATTATCGCTATAACTGTTATTATTATTCTTATTACCATTGTTACTATCCGTATCACTCTTGACTTTATCCATATAACTATTATTATTAATCCTTATTACTATTATTATTATCGCTATACCTGTTATTATTATCCTTATTACTATTATTATTATCGCTATAACTGTTATTATTATTCTTGTTACTATTGTTACTCTCCGTATTACTCTTGCCTTTATCCTTAATATTAATATTATTATCCTTATTATTATTATTATTATCGCTATAACTGTTACTATTATTCTTGCTACTATTATTATTATCCCTATTCCTCATGTATTTATCCTTACAACTATTATTATTATCCTTATTATTATTATTATTATCGCTATAACTGTTATTATTATGCTTATTCTATTGTTACTATCCGTATTACTCTTGCCTTTATCCTTATAACTATTATTATTATCGCTATAACTGTTATTATTATCCTTAATACTATTATTATTATCGCTATAACTGTTATCATTATCCTTATTACTATTATTATTATCGCTATAACTGTTATTATTATGCTTATTCTATTGTTACTATCTCTATTACTCTTGTCTTTATCCTTATAACTATTATCATTATCCTTATTACTATTATTATTATCGCTATAACTGTTATTATTATTCTTGTTACTATTGTTATTATCCCTATTCCTCTTGTCTTTCTCCTTATAACTATTATTATTATCGCTATAACTGTTATTATTATTCTTATTACTATTACTATTATCCCTATTCCTCTTGTATTTATCCTTATAACTATTATTATTATCCTTATTATTATTATTATCATCGCTATAACTGTTATTATTATTCTTATTACTATTATTATTATCGCTATAACTGTTATTATAATTATTATTACTATTATTATTATCGCTATAACTGTAATTATTATCCTTATTACTATTATTATTATCGCTATAACTGTTATTATTATGCTTATTCTATTGTTACTATCTCTATTACTCTTGTCTTTATCCTTATAACTATTATCATTATCCATATTACTATTATTATTATCGCTATAACTGTTATTATTATTCTTGTTACTATTATTATTATCCCTATTCCTCTTGTCTTTCTCCTTATAACTATTATTATTCTCGCTATAACTGTTATTATTATTCTTATTACTATTACTATTATCCCTATTCCTCTTGTAGTTATCCTTATACCTGTTATTATTATCCTTATTACTATTATTATTATCGCTATAACTGTTATTATTATTCTTGTTACTATTGTCACTCTCCGTATTACTCTTGCCTTTATCCTTAATACTAATATTATTATCCTTATTATTATTATTATTATCGCTATAACTGTTACTATTATTCTTGCTACTATTATTATTATCCCTATTCCTCTTGTATTTATCCTTATAACTATTATTATTATCCTTATTATTATTATTATTATCGCTATAACTGTTACTATTATTCTTCTTAGTATTATTATTATCCCTATTCAACTTGTCTTTCTCCTTATAACTATTATTATTATCCTTATTATTATTATTATTATCGCTATAACTGTTATTATTATTCTAGTTACTATTATTATTATCGCTATAACTGTTATTATTATTCTTATTACTATTGTTGCTATCCGTATTACTCTTGTCTTTATCCATATAACTATTATTATTAATCCTTATTACTATTATTATTATCGCTATAACGGTTATTATTATTGTTATTACTATTATTATTATCGCTATAACTGTTATTACTATCCTTATTCTATTGTTACTATCCGTATTACTCTTATCTTTATCCTTATAACTATTATTATTATCGCTAATAACTGTTGCTATTATTCTTGTTACTATTTTTATTATCCCTATTCCTCTTGTCTTTCTCCTTATAACTATTATTATTATCGCTATAACTGTTATTATTATTCATATTACCGTTGTTACTATCCGTATCACTCTTGTCTTTATCCATATAACTATTATTATTAATCCTTATTACTATTATTATTATCGCTATAACTGTTATTATTATTCTTGTTACTATTGTTACTCTCCGTATTACTCTTGCCTTTATCCTTATAATTATTATTATTATCGCTATAACTGTTATTATTATCCTTAATACTATTGTTATTATCGCTATAACTGTTATCATTATCCTTATTACTATTATTATTATCGCTATAACTGTTATTATTATGCTTATTCTATTGTTACTATCTCTATTACTCTTGTCTTTATCCTTATAACTATTATCATTATCCTTATTAGTATTATTATTATCGCTATAACTGTTATTATTATTCTTGTTACTATTATTATTATCCCTATTCCTCTTGTCTTTCTCCTTATAACTATTATTATTATCCTTATTATTATTATTATTATCGCTATAACTGTTACTATTATTCTTGTTACTATTATTATTATCCCTATTCCTCTTGTCTTTCTCCTTATAACTATTATTATTATCCTTAGTACTATTATTATTATCGCTATAACTGTTATTATTATTCTTGCTACTATTATTATTATCCCTATTCCTCTTGTCTTTCTCCTTATAACTATTATTATTATCGCTATAACTGTTATTATTATTCTTATTACTATTACTATTATCCCTATTCCTCTTGTATTTATCCTTATAACTATTATTATTATCCTTATTATTATTATTATCATCGCTATAACTGTTATTATTATTCTTATTACTATTATTATTATCGCTATAACTGTTATTATAATTGTTATTACTATTATTATTATCGCTATAACTGTAATTATTATCCTTATTACTATTATTATTATCGCTATAACTGTTATTATTATGCTTATTCTATTGTTACTATCTCTATTACTCTTGTCTTTATCCTTATAACTATTATCATTATCCATATTACTATTATTATTATCGCTATAACTGTTATTATTATTCTTGTTACTATTATTATTATCCCTATTCCTCTTGTCTTTCTCCTTATAACTATTATTATTCTCGCTATAACTGTTATTATTATTCTTATTACTATTACTATTATCCCTATTCCTCTTGTAGTTATCCTTATAACTATTATTATTATCCTTAGTACTATTATTATTATCGCTATAACTGTTATTATTATTCTTGCTACTATTATTATTATCCCTATTCCTCTTGTCTTTCTCCTTATAACTATTATTATTATCACTATAACTGTTATTATTATTCTTATTACCATTGTTACTATCCGTATCACTCTTGACTTTATCCATATAACTATTATTATTAATCCTTATTACTATTATTATTATCGCTATACCTGTTATTATTATCCTTATTACTATTATTATTATCGCTATAACTGTTATTATTATTCTTGTTACTATTGTTACTCTCCGTATTACTCTTGCCTTTATCCTTAATACTAATATTATTATCCTTATTATTATTATTATTATCGCTATAACTGTTACTATTATTCTTGCTACTATTATTATTATCCCTATTCCTCTTGTATTTATCCTTATAACTATTATTATTATCCTTATTATTATTATTATTATCGCTATAACTGTTACTATTATTCTTCTTAGTATTATTATTATCCCTATTCCTCTTGTCTTTCTCCTTATAACTATTATTATTATCCTTATTATTATTATTATTATCGCTATAACTGTTATTATTATTCTAGTTACTATTATTATTATCGCTATAACTGTTATTATTATTCTTATTACTATTGTTGCTATCCGTATTACTCTTGTCTGTATCCATATAACTATTATTATTAATCCTTATTACTATTATTATTATCGCTATAACGGTTATTATTATTCTTGCTACTATTATTATTATCCCTATTCCTCTTGTCTTTCTCCTTATAACTATTATTATTATCCTTATTATTATTATTATTATCGCTATAACTGTTACTATTATTCTTGTTACTATTATTATTATCCCTATTCCTCTTGTCTTTCTCCTTATAACTATTATTATTATCCTTAGTACTATTATTATTATCGCTATAACTGTTATTATTATTCTTGCTACTATTATTATTATCCCTATTCCTCTTGTCTTTCTCCTTATAACTATTATTATTATCCTTAGTACTATTATTATTATCGCTATAACTGTTATTATTATTCTTGCTACTATTATTATTATCCCTATTCCTCTTGTCGTTCTCCTTATAACTATTATTATTATAGTTATTATTATTATTATTATCGCTATAACTGTTACTCTTATTCTTCTTACTATTATTATTATCCCTATTCCTCTTGTCTTTCTCCTTATAACTATTATTATTATCGCTATAACGGTTATTATTATTGTTATTACTATTATTATTATCGCTATAACTGTTATTACTATCCTTATTCTATTGTTACTATCCGTATTACTCTTGTCTTTATCCTTATAACTATTATTATTATCGCTAATAACTGTTGCTATTATTCTTGTTACTATTTTTATTATCCCTATTCCTCTTGTCTTTCTCCTTATTACTATTATTATTATCGCTATAACTGTTATTATTATTCTTGTTACTATTGTTACTCTCCGTATTACTCTTGCCTTTAGCCTTATAATTATTATTATTATCGCTATAACTGTTATTATTATCCTTAATACTATTATTATTATCGCTATAACTGTTATCATTATCCTTATTACTATTATTATTATCGCTATAACTGTTATTATTATGCTTATTCTATTGTTACTATCTCTATTACTGTTGTCTTTATCCTTATAACTATTATCATTATCCTTATTAGTATTATTATTATCGCTATAACTGTTATTATTATTCTTGTTACTATTGTTATTATCCCTATTCCTCTTGTCTTCGTCCTTATAACAATTATTATTATCGCTATAACTGTTATTATTATCCTTAATACTATTATTATTACCGCTATAACTATTATTA
>CAMAOC010000218.1:0-91682 GCA_945859555.1 Megachile ligniseca
TAATAATAGTAATGAGGATAATAATAATAGTTATAAGGATAATAATAATAGTTATAAGGATAATAATAATAGTTTTAGTGCTAATAATAATAGTAATAAGCATAACAATAATAGTTATGAGGATAAAGACAAGAGTAATAGGGATAGTAATAATAGAATAAGTATAATAATAACAGTCATAGCGATAATAATAATAGTAATAAGGATAATAATAATAGTTATAGTGCGAATAATAATAGTAATAAGGATAAACATAATAGTTATAGTGCTAATAATACTAGTAATAATTATAATAATAACAGTTATAGCGATAATAATAATAGTAATAAGGGAAATAATAATAAATAGCAGGATAAAGACAAGAGTAATAGGGATACTAATAATAGAATAAGGATAATAATAACAGCCATAGCGATAATAATACTAGTAATAAGGATAATAATAACAGTTATAACGATAATAATAATAGTAATAAGGGAAATAATAATAGTTATAAGGATAAAGACAAGAGTAATAGGGATAGTAATAATAGAATTAGTATAATAATAACAGTCATAGCGATAATAATAATAGTTATAAGGATAATAATAATATTTATAATGGATAAAGAGAAGAGTAATAGGGATAGTAATAATAGAATAAGGATAATAATAATAGTAGTAAGGATAATAATAATAGTTATAGCGATAATAATAATAGTAATAAGGATAATAATAATAGTTATAAGGATAAAGAGAAGAGTAATAGGGATAGTAATAATAGAATAAGAATAATAATAACAGTCATTGCGATAATAATAATAGTAATAAGGATAATAATAATAGTTATAGCGATAATAATAATAGTAATAAGGATAATAATAATAGTTATAAGGATAAAGACAAGAGTAATAGGGATAGTAATAATAGAATAAGGATAATAATAACAGTCATAGCGATAATAATAATAGTAATGAGGATAACAATAATAGTTATAGAGATAATAATACTAGTAATAAGGATAATAATAACAGTTATAACGATAATAATAATAGTAATAAGGGAAATAATAATAGTTATAAGGATAAAGACAAGAGTAATAGGGATAGTAATAATAGAATAAGGATAATAATAACAGTCATAGCGATAATAATAATAGTAATGAGGATAATAATAATAGTTATAAGGATAGAGACAAGAGTAATAGGGATAGTAATAAAAGAATAAGTATAATAATAACAGTCATAGCGATAATAATAATAGTAATAAGGATAATAATAATAGTTTTAGTAGTAATAATAATAGTAATAAGCATAACAATAATAGTTATAAGGATAAAGACAAGAGTAATAGGGATAGTAATAATAGAATAAGTATAATAATAACAGTCATAGCGATAATAATAATAGAAATAAGGATAATAATAATAGTTATAGTGCTAACAATAATAGTAATAAGCATAATAATAATAGTTATAAGGATAGAGACAAGAGTAATAGCGATAGTAATAATAGAATAAGGATAATAATAACAGTCATAGCGATAATAATATTAGTAATGAGGATAACAATAATAGTTATAGAGATAATAATACTAGTAATAAGGATAATAATAACAGTTATAATGATAATAATAATAGTAATAAGGGAAATAATAATAGTTATAAGGATAAAGACAAGAGTAATAGGGATAGTAATAATAGAATAAGTATAATAATAACAGTCATAGCGATAATAATAATAGTAATAAGGATAATAATAATAGTTATAAGGATAATAATAATAGTTATAAGGATAAAGAGAAGAGTAATAGGGATAGTAATAATAGAATAAGGATAATAATAACAGTCATAGCGATAATAATAATAGTAGTAAGGATAATAATAATAGTTATAGCGATAATAATAATAGTAATAAGGATAGTAATAATAGTTATAAGGATAAAGAGAAGAGTAATAGGGATAGTAATAATAGAATAAGAATAATAATAACAGTCATTGCGATAATAACAATAGTAATGAGGATAATAATAATAGTTATAAGGATAGAGACAAGAGTAATAGGGATAGTAATAATAGAATAAGTATAATAATAACAGTCATAGCGATAATAATAATAGTAATAAGGATAATAATAATAGCTTTAGTGCTAATAATAATAGTAATAAGCATAACAATAATAGTTATAAGGATAAAGACAAGAGTAATAGGGATAGTAATAATAGAATAAGTATAATAATAACAGTCATAGCGATAATAATAATAGCAATAAGGATAATAATAATAGTTATAGTGCGAATAATAATAGTAATAAGGATAACCATAATAGTTATAGTGCTAATAATACTAGTAATAAGGATAATAATAACAGTTATAGCGATAAAAATAATAGTAATAAGCGAAATAATAATAAATATCAGGATAAAGACAAGAGTAATAGGGATAGTAATAATGGAAGAAGTATAATAATAACAGTCATTGCGATAATAATAATAGAAATAAGGATAGTAATAATAGAATAAGGATAATAATAACAGTCATAGCGATAATAATAATAGTAATGAGGATAACAATAATAGTTATAGAGATAATAATACTAGTAATAAGGATAATAATAACAGTTATAATGATAATAATAATAGTAATAAGCGAAATAATAATAGTTATAAGGATAAAGACAAGAGTAATAGGGATAGTAATAATAGAATAAGGATAATAATAACAGTCATAGCGATAATAATAATAGTAGTAAGGATAATAATAATAGTTATAGCGATAATAATAATAGTAATAAGCATAATAATAATAGTTATAAGAATAGGGACAAGAGTAATAGGGATAGTAATAGTAGAATAAGCATAATAATAACAGTCATAGCGATAATAATAATAATAGCTATAGCGCTATTAATAATAGTAATAAGGATAATAATAACAGTTATAGCAATAATAATAATAGTAATAAGGATAATAATAATAGTTATAGTGCGAATAGTAATAGTAATAAGGATAATAATAATAGTTATAGCGATAATAATAACTGTAATAAGGGAAATAATAATAATTATAAGGATAGAGACAAGAGTAATAGGGATAGTAATAAAAGAATAAGTATAATAATAACAGTCATAGGGATAATAATAATAGTAATAAGGATAATAATAATAGTTTTAGTAGTAATAATAATAGTAATAAGCATAACAATAATAGTTATAAGGATAAAGACAAGAGTAATAGGGATAGTAATAATAGAATAAGTATAATAATAACAGTCATAGCGATAATAATAATAGTAATAAGGATAATAATAATAGTTATAAGGATAATAATAATAGTTATAAGGATAAAGAGAAGAGTAATAGGGATAGTAATAATAGAATAAGGATAATAATAACAGTCATAGCGATAATAATAATAGTAGTAAGGATAATAATAATAGTTATAAGGATAGAGACAAGAGTAATAGGGATAGTAATAAAAGAATAAGTATAATAATAACAGTCATAGCGATAATAATAATAGTAATAAGGATAATAATAATAGTTTTAGTAGTAATAATAATAGTAATAAGCATAACAATAATAGTTATAAGGATAAAGACAAGAGTAATAGGGATAGTAATAATAGAATAAGTATAATAATAACAGTCATAGCGATAATAATAATAGAAATAAGGATAATAATAATAGTTATAGTGCTAACAATAATAGTAATAAGCATAATAATAATAGTTATAAGGATAGAGACAAGAGTAATAGGGATAGTAATAAAAGAATAAGTATAATAATAACAGTCATAGCGATAATAATAATAGTAATAAGGATAATAATAATAGTTTTAGTAGTTATAATAATAGTAATAAGCATAACAATAATAGTTATAAGGATAAAGACAAGAGTAATAGGGATAGTAATAATAGAATAAGTATAATAATAACAGTCATAGCGATAATAATAATAGAAATAAGGATAATAATAATAGTTATAGTGCTAACAATAATAGTAATAAGCATAATAATAATAGTTATAAGGATAGAGACAAGAGTAATAGGTATAGTAATAATAGAATAAGGATAATAATAACAGTCATAGCGATAATAATATTAGTAATGAGGATAACAATAATAGTTATAGAGATAATAATACTAGTAATAAGGATAATAATAACAGTTATAATGATAATAATAATAGTAATAAGGGAAATAATAATAGTTATAAGGATAAAGACAAGAGTAATAGGGATAGTAATAATAGAATAAGTATAATAATAACAGTCATAGCGATAATAATAATAGTAATAAGGATAATAATAATAGTTATAAGGATAATAATAATAGTTATAAGGATAAAGAGAAGAGTAATAGGGATAGTAATAATAGAATAAGGATAATAATAACAGTCATAGCGATAATAATAATAGTAGTAAGGATAATAATAATAGTTATAGCGATAATAATAATAGTAATAAGGATAGTAATAATAGTTATAAGGATAAAGAGAAGAGTAATAGGGATAGTAATAATAGAATAAGAATAATAATAACAGTCATTGCGATAATAATAATAGTAATAAGGATAATAATAATAGTTATAGCGATAATAATAATAGTAATAAGGATAATAATAATAGTTATAAGGATAAAGACAAGAGTAATAGGGATAGTAATAATAGAATAAGGATAATAATAACAGTCATAGCGATAATAATAATAGTAATGAGGATAATAATAATAGTTATAAGGATAGAGACAAGAGTAATAGGGATAGTAATAATAGAATAAGTATAATAATAACAGTCATAGCGATAATAATAATAGTAATAAGGATAATAATAATAGCTTTAGTGCTAATAATAATAGTAATAAGCATAACAATAATAGTTATAAGGATAAAGACAAGAGTAATAGGGATAGTAATAATAGAATAAGTATAATAATAACAGTCATAGCGATAATAATAATAGCAATAAGGATAATAATAATAGTTATAGTGCGAATAATAATAGTAATAAGGATAACCATAATAGTTATAGTGCTAATAATACTAGTAATAAGGATAATAATAACAGTTATAGCGATAATAATAATAGTAATAAGCGAAATAATAATAAATATCAGGATAAAGACAAGAGTAATAGGGATAGTAATAATGGAAGAAGTATAATAATAACAGTCATTGCGATAATAATAATAGAAATAAGGATAATAATAATAGTTATAGTGGTAATAATAATAGTAATAAGCATAATAATAAATTTATAAGGATAGAGACAAGAGTAATAGGGATAGTAATAATAGAATAAGGATAATAATAACAGTCATAGCGATAATAATAATAGTAATGAGGATAACAATAATAGTTATAGAGATAATAATACTAGTAATAAGGATAATAATAACAGTTATAATGATAATAATAATAGTAATAAGCGAAATAATAATAGTTATAAGGATAAAGACAAGAGTAATAGGGATAGTAATAATAGAATAAGGATAATAATAACAGTCATAGCGATAATAATAATAGTAGTAAGGATAATAATAATAGTTATAGCGATAATAATAATAGTAATAAGCATAATAATAATAGTTATAAGAATAGGGACAAGAGTAATAGGGATAGTAATAGTAGAATAAGCATAATAATAACAGTCATAGCGATAATAATAATAATAGCTATAGCGCTATTAATAATAGTAATAAGGATAATAATAACAGTTATAGCAATAATAATAATAGTAATATGGATAATAATAATAGTTGTAGTGCGAATAGTAATAGTAATAAGGATAATAATAACAGTTATAACGATAACAATAATAGTAATAAGGGAAATAATAATAGTTATAAGGATAAAGACAAGAGTAATAGGGATAGTAATAATAGAATAAGGATAATAATAACAGTCATAGCGATAATAATAATAGTAATGAGGATAATAATAATAGTTATAAGGATAGAGACAAGAGTAATAGGGATAGTAATAAAAGAATAAGTATAATAATAACAGTCATAGCGATAATAATAATAGTAATAAGGATAATAATAATAGTTTTAGTTGTAATAATAATAGTAATAAGCATAACAATAATAGTTATAAGGATGAAGACAAGACTAATAGGGATAGTAATAATAGAATAAGTATAATAATAACAGTCATAGCGATAATAATAATAGAAATAAGGATAATAATAATAGTTATAGTGCTAACAATAATAGTAATAAGCATAATAATAATAGTTATAAGGATAGAGACAAGAGTAATAGGGATAGTAATAATAGAATAAGGATAATAATAACAGTCATAGCGATAATAATATTAGTAATGAGGATAACAATAATAGTTATAGAGATAATAATACTAGTAATAAGGATAATAATAACAGTTATAATGATAATAATAATAGTAATAAGGGAAATAATAATAGTTATAAGGATAAAGACAAGAGTAATAGGGATAGTAATAATAGAATTAGTATAATAATAACAGTCATAGCGATAATAATAATAGTAATAAGGATAATAATAATAGTTATAAGGATAATAATAATAGTTATAAGGATAAAGAGAAGAGTAATAGGGATAGTAATAATAGAATAAGGATAATAATAACAGTCATAGCGATAATAATAATAGTAGTAAGGATAATAATAATAGTTATAAGGATAATAATAATAGTTATAAGGATAAAGAGAAGAGTAATAGGGATAGTAATAATGGAAGAAGTATAATAATAACAGTCATTGCGATAATAATAATAGAAATAAGGATAATAATAATAGTTATAGTGGTAATAATAATAGTAATAAGCATAATAATAAATTTATAAGGATAGAGACAAGAGTAATAGGGATAGTAATAATAGAATAAGGATAATAATAACAGTCATAGCGATAATAATAATAGTAATGAGGATAACAATAATAGTTATAGAGATAATAATACTAGTAATAAGGATAATAATAACAGTTATAATGATAATAATAATAGTAATAAGCGAAATAATAATAGTTATAAGGATAAAGACAAGAGTAATAGGGATAGTAATAATAGAATAAGGATAATAATAACAGTCATAGCGATAATAATAATAGTAATAAGCATAATAATAATAGTTATAAGAATAGGGACAAGAGTAATAGGGATAGTAATAGTAGAATAAGCATAATAATAACAGTCATAGCGATAATAATAATAATAGCTATAGCGCTATTAATAATAGTAATAAGGATAATAATAACAGTTATAGCAATAATAATAATAGTAATAAGGATAATAATAATAGTTATAGTGCGAATAGTAATAGTAATAAGGATAATAATAATAGTTATAGCGATAATAATAATTGTAATAACGGAAATAATAATAATTATTAGGATAGAGACAAGAGTAATAGGGATAGTAATAATAGAATAAGGATAATAATAACAGTCATAGCGATAATAATAATAGTAGTAAGGATAATAATAATAGTTATAGCGATAATAATAATAGTAATAAGGATAATAATAATAGTTATAAGGATAAAGAGAAGAGTAATAGGGATAGTAATAGTAGAATAAGCATAATAATAACAGTCATAGCGATAATAATAATAATAGCTATAGCGCTATTAATAATAGTAATAAGGATAATAATAACAGTTATAGCAATAATAATAATAGTAATAAGGATAATAATAATAGTTATAGTGCGAATAGTAATAGTAATAAGGATAATAATAATAGTTATAGCGATAATAATAATTGTAATAAGGGAAATAATAATAATTATAAGGATAGAGACAAGAGTAATAGGGATAGTAATAATAGAATAAGGATAATAATAACAGTCATAGCGATAATAATAATAGTAGTAAGGATAATAATAATAGTTACAGCGATAATAATAATAGTAATAAGGATAATAATAATAGTTATAAGGATAAAGAGAAGAGTAATAGGGATAGTAATAATAGAATAAGGATAATAATAACAGTCATTGCGATAATAATAATAGTAATAAGGATAATAATAATAGTTATAGCGATAATAATAATAGTAATAAGGATAATAATAATAGTTATAAGGATAAAGACAAGAGTAATAGGGATAGTAATAATAGAATAAGGATAATAATAACAGTCATAGCGATAATAATAATAGTAATGAGGATAATAATAATAGTTATAAGGATAGAGGCAAGAGTAATAGGGATAGTAATAATAGAATAAGTATAATAATAACAGTCATAGCGATAATAATAATAGTAATAAGGATAATAATAATAGTTTTAGTGCTAATAATAATAGTAATAAGCATAACAATAATAGTTACAAGGATAAAGACAATAGTAATAGGGATAGTAATAATAGAATAAGTATAATAATAACAGTCATAGCGATAATAATAATAGAAATAAGGATAATAATAACAGTTATGGTGCTAACAATAATAGTAATAAGCATAATAATAATAGTTATAAGGATAAAGAGAAGAGTAATAGGGATAGTAATAATAGAATAAGGATAATAATAACAGTCATTGCGATTATAATAATAGTAATAAGGATAATAATAATAGTTATAGCGATAATAATAATAGTAATAATGATAATAATAATAGTTATAAGGATAATAATAATAGTTATAAGGATAAAGACAAGAGTAATAGGGATAGTAATAATAGAATAAGGATAATAATAACAGTCATAGCGATAATAATAATGGTAATGAGGATAATAATAATAGTTATTGCGATAATAATAATAGTAATAAGGATAATAATAATAGTTATAAGGATGAAGACAAGAGTAATAGGGATAGTAATAATAGAATAAGGATAATAATAACAGTCATAGCGATAATAATAATAGTAATGAGGATAATAATAATAGTTATAAGGATAATAATAATAGTTATAAGG
The DNA here is from genome assembly GCA_945859555.1 of Megachile ligniseca. Classification (NCBI taxonomy): domain Eukaryota; kingdom Metazoa; phylum Arthropoda; class Insecta; order Hymenoptera; family Megachilidae; genus Megachile; species Megachile ligniseca. Next base: position 8,876 of record CAMAOC010000218.1, read on the forward strand.
ATAATAATAATAGTTTTAGTGCTAATAATAATAGTAATAAGCATAACAATAATAGTTATGAGGATAAAGACAAGAGTAATAGGGATAGTAATAATAGAATAAGTATAATAATAACAGTCATAGCGATAATAATAATAGTAATAAGGATAATAATAATAGTTATAGTGCGAATAATAATAGTAATAAGGATAAACATAATAGTTATAGTGCTAATAATACTAGTAATAATTATAATAATAACAGTTATAGCGATAATAATAATAGTAATAAGGGAAATAATAATAAATAGCAGGATAAAGACAAGAGTAATAGGGATACTAATAATAGAATAAGGATAATAATAACAGCCATAGCGACAATAATACTAGTAATAAGGATAATAATAACAGTTATAACGACAATAATAATAGTAATAAGGGAAATAATAATAGTTATAAGGATAAAGACAAGAGTAATAGGGATAGTAATAATAGAATAAGGATAATAATAACAGTCATAGCGATAATAATAATAGTAATGAGGATAATAATAATAGTTATAAGGATAGAGACAAGAGTAATAGGGATAGTAATAAAAGAATAAGTATAATAATAACAGTCATAGCGATAATAATAATAGTAATAAGGATAATAATAATAGTTTTAGTGCTAATAATAATAGTAATAAGCATAACAATAATAGTTATAAGGATAAAGACAAGAGTAATAGGGATAGTAATAATAGAATAAGGATAATAATAACAGTCATAGCGATAATAATAATAGCAATAAGGATAATAATAATAGTTATAGTGCGAATAATAATAGTAATAAGGATAACCATAATAGTTATAGTGCTAATAATACTAGTAATAAGGATAATAATAACAGTTATAGCGATAATAATAATAGTAATAAGCGAAATAATAATAAATATCAGGATAAAGACAAGAGTAATAGGGATAGTAATAATGGAAGAAGTATAATAATAACAGTCATTGCGATAATAATAATAGAAATAAGGATAATAATAATAGTTATAGTGGTAATAATAATAGTAATAAGCATAATAATAAATTTATAAGGATAGAGACAAGAGTAATAGGGATAGTAATAATAGAATAAGGATAATAATAACAGTCATAGCGATAATAATAATAGTAATGAGGATAACAATAATAGTTATAGAGATAATAATACTAGTAATAAGGATAATAATAACAGTTATAATGATAATAATAATAGTAATAAGCGAAATAATAATAGTTATAAGGATAAAGACAAGAGTAATAGGGATAGTAATAATAGAATAAGGATAATAATAACAGTCATAGCGATAATAATAATAGTAGTAAGGATAATAATAATAGTTATAGCGATAATAATAATAGTAATAAGCATAATAATAATAGTTATAAGAATAGGGACAAGAGTAATAGGGATAGTAATAGTAGAATAAGCATAATAATAACAGTCATAGCGATAATAATAGTAATAGCTATAGCGCTATTAATAATAGTAATAAGGATAATAATAACAGTTATAGCAATAATAATAATAGTAATAAGGATAATAATAATAGTTATAGTGCGAATAGTAATAGTAATAAGGATAATAATAATAGTTATAGCGATAATAATAATTGTAATAAGGGAAATAATAATAATTATAAGGATAGAGACAAGAGTAATAGGGATAGTAATAATAGAATAAGGATAATAATAACAGTCATAGCGATAATAATAATAGTAGTAAGGATAATAATAATAGTTATAGCGATAATAATAATAGTAATAAGGATAATAATAATAGTTATAAGGATAAAGAGAAGAGTAATAGGAATAGTAATAGTAGAATAAGCATAATAATAACAGTCATAGCGATAATAATAATAATAGCTATAGCGCTATTAATAATAGTAATAAGGATAATAATAACAGTCATAGCGATAATAATAATAGTAGTAAGGATAATAATAATAGTTATAAGGATAATAATAATAGTTATAAGGATAAAGAGAAGAGTAATAGGGATAGTAATAATGGAAGAAGTATAATAATAACAGTCATTGCGATAATAATAATAGAAATAAGGATAATAATAATAGTTATAGTGGTAATAATAATAGTAATAAGCATAATAATAAATTTATAAGGATAGAGACAAGAGTAATAGGGATAGTAATAATAGAATAAGGATAATAATAACAGTCATAGCGATAATAATAATAGTAATGAGGATAACAATAATAGTTATAGAGATAATAATACTAGTAATAAGGATAATAATAACAGTTATAAGGATAATAATAATAGTAATAAGCGAAATAATAATAGTTATAAGGATAAAGACAAGAGTAATAGGGATAGTAATAATAGAATAAGGATAATAATAACAGTCATAGCGATAATAATAATAGTAATAAGCATAATAATAATAGTTATAAGAATAGGGACAAGAGTAATAGGGATAGTAATAGTAGAATAAGCATAATAATAACAGTCATAGCGATAATAATAATAATAGCTATAGCGCTATTAATAATAGTAATAAGGATAATAATAACAGTTATAGCAATAATAATAATAGTAATAAGGATAATAATAATAGTTATAGTGCGAATAGTAATAGTAATAAGGATAATAATAATAGTTATAGCGATAATAATAATTGTAATAAGGGAAATAATAATAATTATTAGGATAGAGACAAGAGTAATAGGGATAGTAATAATAGAATAAGGATAATAATAACAGTCATAGCGATAATAATAATAGTAGTAAGGATAATAATAATAGTTATAGCGATAATAATAATAGTAATAAGGATAATAATAATAGTTATAAGGATAAAGAGAAGAGTAATAGGGATAGTAATAGTAGAATAAGCATAATAATAACAGTCATAGCGATAATAATAATAATAGCTATAGCGCTATTAATAATAGTAATAAGGATAATAATAACAGTTATAGCAATAATAATAATAGTAATAAGGATAATAATAATAGTTATAGTGCGAATAGTAATAGTAATAAGGATAATAATAATAGTTATAGCGATAATAATAATTGTAATAAGGGAAATAATAATAATTATAAGGATACAGACAAGAGTAATAGGGATAGTAATAATAGAATAAGGATAATAATAACAGTCATAGCGATAATAATAATAGTAGTAAGGATAATAATAATAGTTACAGCGATAATAATAATAGTAATAAGGATAATAATAATAGTTATAAGGATAAAGAGAAGAGTAATAGGGATAGTAATAATAGAATAAGGATAATAATAACAGTCATTGCGATAATAATAATAGTAATAAGGATAATAATAATAGTTATAGCGATAATAATAATAGTAATAAGGATAATAATAATAGTTATAAGGATAAAGACAAGAGTAATAGGGATAGTAATAATAGAATAAGGATAATAATAACAGTCATAGCGATAATAATAATAGTAATGAGGATAATAATAATAGTTATAAGGATAGAGGCAAGAGTAATAGGGATAGTAATAATAGAATAAGTATAATAATAACAGTCATAGCGATAATAATAATAGTAATAAGGATAATAATAATAGTTTTAGTGCTAATAATAATAGTAATAAGCATAACAATAATAGTTACAAGGATAAAGACAATAGTAATAGGGATAGTAATAATAGAATAAGTATAATAATAACAGTCATAGCGATAATAATAATAGAAATAAGGATAATAATAACAGTTATGGTGCTAACAATAATAGTAATAAGCATAATAATAATAGTTATAAGGATAAAGAGAAGAGTAATAGGGATAGTAATAATAGAATAAGGATAATAATAACAGTCATTGCGATTATAATAATAGTAATAAGGATAATAATAATAGTTATAGCGATAATAATAATAGTAATAATGATAATAATAATAGTTATAAGGATAATAATAATAGTTATAAGGATAAAGACAAGAGTAATAGGGATAGTAATAATAGAATAAGGATAATAATAACAGTCATAGCGATAATAATAATGGTAATGAGGATAATAATAATAGTTATTGCGATAATAATAATAGTAATAAGGATAATAATAATAGTTATAAGGATGAAGACAAGAGTAATAGGGATAGTAATAATAGAATAAGGATAATAATAACAGTCATAGCGATAATAATAATAGTAATGAGGATAATAATAATAGTTATAAGGATAATAATAATAGTTATAAGGATAATAATAATAGTTTTAGTGCTAATAATAATAGTAATAAGCATAACAATAATAGTTATGAGGATAAAGACAAGAGTAATAGGGATAGTAATAATAGAATAAGTATAATAATAACAGTCATAGCGATAATAATAATAGTAATAAGGATAATAATAATAGTTATAGTGCGAATAATAATAGTAATAAGGATAAACATAATAGTTATAGTGCTAATAATACTAGTAATAATTATAATAATAACAGTTATAGCGATAATAATAATAGTAATAAGGGAAATAATAATAAATAGCAGGATAAAGACAAGAGTAATAGGGATACTAATAATAGAATAAGGATAATAATAACAGCCATAGCGACAATAATACTAGTAATAAGGATAATAATAACAGTTATAACGACAATAATAATAGTAATAAGGGAAATAATAATAGTTATAAGGATAAAGACAAGAGTAATAGGGATAGTAATAATAGAATAAGGATAATAATAACAGTCATAGCGATAATAATAATAGTAATGAGGATAATAATAATAGTTATAAGGATAGAGACAAGAGTAATAGGGATAGTAATAAAAGAATAAGTATAATAATAACAGTCATAGCGATAATAATAATAGTAATAAGGATAATAATAATAGTTTTAGTGCTAATAATAATAGTAATAAGCATAACAATAATAGTTATAAGGATAAAGACAAGAGTAATAGGGATAGTAATATTAGAATAAGTATGATAATAACAGTCATAGCGATAATAATAATAGAAATAAGGATAAAAATAATAGTTATAGTGCTAACAATAATAGTAATAAGCATAATAATAATAGTTATAAGGATAGAGACAAGAGTAATAGGGATAGTAATAATAGAATAAGGATAATAATAACAGTCATAGCGATAATAATAATAGCAATAAGGATAATAATAATAGTTATAGTGCGAATAATAATAGTAATAAGGATAACCATAATAGTTATAGTGCTAATAATACTAGTAATAAGGATAATAATAACAGTTATAGCGATAATAATAATAGTAATAAGCGAAATAATAATAAATATCAGGATAAAGACAAGAGTAATAGGGATAGTAATAATGGAAGAAGTATAATAATAACAGTCATTGCGATAATAATAATAGAAATAAGGATAATAATAATAGTTATAGTGGTAATAATAATAGTAATAAGCATAATAATAAATTTATAAGGATAGAGACAAGAGTAATAGGGATAGTAATAATAGAATAAGGATAATAATAACAGTCATAGCGATAATAATAATAGTAATGAGGATAACAATAATAGTTATAGAGATAATAATACTAGTAATAAGGATAATAATAACAGTTATAATGATAATAATAATAGTAATAAGCGAAATAATAATAGTTATAAGGATAAAGACAAGAGTAATAGGGATAGTAATAATAGAATAAGGATAATAATAACAGTCATAGCGATAATAATAATAGTAGTAAGGATAATAATAATAGTTATAGCGATAATAATAATAGTAATAAGCATAATAATAGTAGTTATAAGAATAGGGACAAGAGTAATAGGGATAGTAATAGTAGAATAAGCATAATAATAACAGTCATAGCGATAATAATAATAATAGCTATAGCGCTATTAATAATAGTAATAAGGATAATAATAACAGTTATAGCAATAATAATAATAGTAATAAGGATAATAATAATAGTTATAGTGCGAATAGTAATAGTAATAAGGATAATAATAATAGTTATAGCGATAATAATAATTGTAATAAGGGAAATAATAATAATTATAAGGATAGAGACAAGAGTAATAGGGATAGTAATAATAGAATAAGGATAATAATAACAGTCATAGCGATAATAATAATAGTTATAGCGATAATAATAATAGTAATAAGGATAATAATAATAGTTATAAGGATAAAGAGAAGAGTAATAGGGATAGTAATAGTAGAATAAGCATAATAATAACAGTCATAGCGATAATAATAATAATAGCTATAGCGCTATTAATAATAGTAATAAGGATAATAATAACAGTTATAGCAATAATAATAATAGTAATAAGGATAATAATAATAGTTATAGTGCGAATAGTAATAGTAATAAGGATAATAATAATAGTTATAGCGATAATAATAATTGTAATAAGGGAAATAATAATAATTATAAGGATAGAGACAAGAGTAATAGGGATAGTAATAATAGAATAAGGATAATAATAACAGTCATAGCGATAATAATAATAGTAGTAAGGATAATAATAATAGTTACAGCGATAATAATAATAGTAATAAGGATAATAATAATAGTTATAAGGATAAAGAGAAGAGTAATAGGGATAGTAATAATAGAATAAGGATAATAATAACAGTCATTGCGATAATAATAATAGTAATAAGGATAATAATAATAGTTATAGCGATAATAATAATAGTAATAAGGATAATAATAATAGTTATAAGGACAAAGACAAGAGTAATAGGGATAGTAATAATAGAATAAGGATAATAATAACAGTCATAGCGATAATAATAATAGTAATGAGGATAATAATAATAGTTATAAGGATAGAGGCAAGAGTAATAGGGATAGTAATAATAGAATAAGTATAATAATAACAGTCATAGCGATAATAATAATAGTAATAAGGATAATAATAATAGTTTTAGTGCTAATAATAATAGTAATAAGCATAACAATAATAGTTACAAGGATAAAGACAATAGTAATAGGGATAGTAATAATAGAATAAGTATAATAATAACAGTCATAGCGATAATAATAATAGAAATAAGGATAATAATAACAGTTATAGTGCTAACAATAATAGTAATAAGCATAATAATAATAGTTATAAGGATAAAGAGAAGAGTAATAGGGATAGTAATAATAGAATAAGGATAATAATAACAGTCATTGCGATTATAATAATAGTAATAAGGATAATAATAATAGTTATAGCGATAATAATAATAGTAATAATGATAATAATAATAGTTATAAGGATAATAATAATAGTTATAAGGATAAAGACAACAGTAATAGGGATTGTAATAATAGAATAAGGATAATAATAACAGTTATAGCGATAATAATAATAGTAATGAGGATAATAATAATAGTTATTGCGATAATAATAATAGTAATAAGGATAATAATAATAGTTATAAGGATGAAGACAAGAGTAATAGGGATAGTAATAATAGAATAAGGATAATAATAACAGTCATAGCGATAATAATAATAGTAATGAGGATAATAATAATAGTTATAAGGATAATAATAATAGTTATAAGGATAATAATAATAGTTTTAGTGCTAATAATAATAGTAATAAGCATAACAATAATAGTTATGAGGATAAAGACAAGAGTAATAGGGATAGTAATAATAGAATAAGTATAATAATAACAGTCATAGCGATAATAATAATAGTAATAAGGATAATAATAATAGTTATAGTGCGAATAATAATAGTAATAAGGATAAACATAATAGTTATAGTGCTAATAATACTAGTAATAATTATAATAATAACAGTTATAGCGATAATAATAATAGTAATAAGGGAAATAATAATAAATAGCAGGATAAAGACAAGAGTAATAGGGATACTAATAATAGAATAAGGATAATAATAACAGCCATAGCGATAATAATACTAGTAATAAGGATAATAATAACAGTTATAACGATAATAATAATAGTAATAAGGGAAATAATAATAGTTATAAGGATAAAGACAAGAGTAATAGGGATAGTAATAATAGAATAAGGATAATAATAACAGTCATAGCGATAATAATAATTGTAATAAGGATAATAATAATAGTTTTAGTGCTAATAATAATAGTAATAAGCATAACAATAATAGTTATAAGGATAAAGACAAGAGTAATAGGGATAGTAATAATAGAATAAGTATGATAATAACAGTCATAGCGATAATAATAATAGAAATAAGGATAATAATAATAGTTATAGTGCTAACAATAATAGTAATAAGGATAATAATAATAGTTATAAGGATAGAGACAAGAGTAATAGGGATAGTAATAATAGAATAAGGATAATAATAACAGTCATAGCGATAATAATAATAGTAATGAGGATAACAATAATAGTTATAGAGATAATAATACTAGTAATAAGGATAATAATAACAGTTATAATGATAATAATAATAGTAATAAGCGAAATAATAATAGTTATAAGGATAAAGACAAGAGTAATAGGGATAGTAATAATAGAATAAGGATAATAATAACAGTCATAGCGATAATAATAATAGTAGTAAGGATAATAATAATAGTTATAGCGATAATAATAATAGTAATAAGCATAATAATAGTAGTTATAAGAATAGGGACAAGAGTAATAGGGATAGTAATAGTAGAATAAGCATAATAATAACAGTCATAGCGATAATAATAATAATAGCTATAGCGCTATTAATAATAGTAATAAGGATAATAATAACAGTTATAGCAATAATAATAATAGTAATAAGGATAATAATAATAGTTATAGTGCGAATAGTAATAGTAATAAGGATAATAATAATAGTTATAGCGATAATAATAATTGTAATAAGGGAAATAATAATAATTATAAGGATAGAGACAAGAGTAATAGGGATAGTAATAATAGAATAAGGATAATAATAACAGTCATAGCGATAATAATAATAGTTATAGCGATAATAATAATAGTAATAAGGATAATAATAATAGTTATAAGGATAAAGAGAAGAGTAATAGGGATAGTAATAGTAGAATAAGCATAATAATAACAGTCATAGCGATAATAATAATAATAGCTATAGCGCTATTAATAATAGTAATAAGGATAATAATAACAGTTATAGCAATAATAATAATAGTAATAAGGATAATAATAATAGTTATAGTGCGAATAGTAATAGTAATAAGGATAATAATAATAGTTATAGCGATAATAATAATTGTAATAAGGGAAATAATAATAATTATAAGGATAGAGACAAGAGTAATAGGGATAGTAATAATAGAATAAGGATAATAATAACAGTCATAGCGATAATAATAATAGTAGTAAGGATAATAATAATAGTTACAGCGATAATAATAATAGTAATAAGGATAATAATAATAGTTATAAGGATAAAGAGAAGAGTAATAGGGATAGTAATAATAGAATAAGGATAATAATAACAGTCATTGCGATAATAATAATAGTAATAAGGATAATAATAATAGTTATAGCGATAATAATAATAGTAATAAGGATAATAATAATAGTTATAAGGACAAAGACAAGAGTAATAGGGATAGTAATAATAGAATAAGGATAATAATAACAGTCATAGCGATAATAATAATAGTAATGAGGATAATAATAATAGTTATAAGGATAGAGGCAAGAGTAATAGGGATAGTAATAATAGAATAAGTATAATAATAACAGTCATAGCGATAATAATAATAGTAATAAGGATAATAATAATAGTTTTAGTGCTAATAATAATAGTAATAAGCATAACAATAATAGTTACAAGGATAAAGACAATAGTAATAGGGATAGTAATAATAGAATAAGTATAATAATAACAGTCATAGCGATAATAATAATAGAAATAAGGATAATAATAACAGTTATAGTGCTAACAATAATAGTAATAAGCATAATAATAATAGTTATAAGGATAAAGAGAAGAGTAATAGGGATAGTAATAATAGAATAAGGATAATAATAACAGTCATTGCGATTATAATAATAGTAATAAGGATAATAATAATAGTTATAGCGATAATAATAATAGTAATAATGATAATAATAATAGTTATAAGGATAATAATAATAGTTATAAGGATAAAGACAACAGTAATAGGGATTGTAATAATAGAATAAGGATAATAATAACAGTTATAGCGATAATAATAATAGTAATGAGGATAATAATAATAGTTATTGCGATAATAATAATAGTAATAAGGATAATAATAATAGTTATAAGGATGAAGACAAGAGTAATAGGGATAGTAATAATAGAATAAGGATAATAATAACAGTCATAGCGATAATAATAATAGTAATGAGGATAATAATAATAGTTATAAGGATAATAATAATAGTTATAAGGATAATAATAATAGTTTTAGTGCTAATAATAATAGTAATAAGCATAACAATAATAGTTATGAGGATAAAGACAAGAGTAATAGGGATAGTAATAATAGAATAAGTATAATAATAACAGTCATAGCGATAATAATAATAGTAATAAGGATAATAATAATAGTTATAGTGCGAATAATAATAGTAATAAGGATAAACATAATAGTTATAGTGCTAATAATACTAGTAATAATTATAATAATAACAGTTATAGCGATAATAATAATAGTAATAAGGGAAATAATAATAAATAGCAGGATAAAGACAAGAGTAATAGGGATACTAATAATAGAATAAGGATAATAATAACAGCCATAGCGATAATAATACTAGTAATAAGGATAATAATAACAGTTATAACGATAATAATAATAGTAATAAGGGAAATAATAATAGTTATAAGGATAAAGACAAGAGTAATAGGGATAGTAATAATAGAATAAGGATAATAATAACAGTCATAGCGATAATAATAATTGTAATAAGGATAATAATAATAGTTTTAGTGCTAATAATAATAGTAATATGCATAACAATAATAGTTATAAGGATAAAGACAAGAGTAATAGGGATAGTAATAATAGAATAAGTATGATAATAACAGTCATAGCGATAATAATAATAGAAATAAGGATAATAATAATAGTTATAGTGCTAACAATAATAGTAATAAGGATAATAATAATAGTTATAAGGATAGAGACAAGAGTAATAGGGATAGTAATAATAGAATAAGGATAATAATAACAGTCATAGCGATAATAATAATAGTAATGAGGATAACAATAATAGTTATAGAGATAATAATACTAGTAATAAGGATAATAATAACAGTTATAATGATAATAATAATAGTAATAAGCGAAATAATAATAGTTATAAGGATAAAGACAAGAGTAATAGGGATAGTAATAATAGAATAAGGATAATAATAACAGTCATAGCGATAATAATAATAGTAGTAAGGATAATAATAATAGTTATAGCGATAATAATAATAGTAATAAGCATAATAATAGTAGTTATAAGAATAGGGACAAGAGTAATAGGGATAGTAATAGTAGAATAAGCATAATAATAACAGTCATAGCGATAATAATAATAATAGCTATAGCGCTATTAATAATAGTAATAAGGATAATAATAACAGTTATAGCAATAATAATAATAGTAATAAGGATAATAATAATAGTTATAGTGCGAATAGTAATAGTAATAAGGATAATAATAATAGTTATAGCGATAATAATAATTGTAATAAGGGAAATAATAATAATTATAAGGATAGAGACAAGAGTAATAGGGATAGTAATAATAGAATAAGGATAATAATAACAGTCATAGCGATAATAATAATAGTTATAGCGATAATAATAATAGTAATAAGGATAATAATAATAGTTATAAGGATAAAGAGAAGAGTAATAGGGATAGTAATAGTAGAATAAGCATAATAATAACAGTCATAGCGATAATAATAATAATAGCTATAGCGCTATTAATAATAGTAATAAGGATAATAATAACAGTTATAGCAATAATAATAATAGTAATAAGGATAATAATAATAGTTATAGTGCGAATAGTAATAGTAATAAGGATAATAATAATAGTTATAGCGATAATAATAATTGTAATAAGGGAAATAATAATAATTATAAGGATAGAGACAAGAGTAATAGGGATAGTAATAATAGAATAAGGATAATAATAACAGTCATAGCGATAATAATAATAGTAGTAAGGATAATAATAATAGTTACAGCGATAATAATAATAGTAATAAGGATAATAATAATAGTTATAAGGATAAAGAGAAGAGTAATAGGGATAGTAATAATAGAATAAGGATAATAATAACAGTCATTGCGATAATAATAATAGTAATAAGGATAATAATAATAGTTATAGCGATAATAATAATAGTAATAAGGATAATAATAATAGTTATAAGGACAAAGACAAGAGTAATAGGGATAGTAATAATAGAATAAGGATAATAATAACAGTCATAGCGATAATAATAATAGTAATGAGGATAATAATAATAGTTATAAGGATAGAGGCAAGAGTAATAGGGATAGTAATAATAGAATAAGTATAATAATAACAGTCATAGCGATAATAATAATAGTAATAAGGATAATAATAATAGTTTTAGTGCTAATAATAATAGTAATAAGCATAACAATAATAGTTACAAGGATAAAGACAATAGTAATAGGGATAGTAATAATAGAATAAGTATAATAATAACAGTCATAGCGATAATAATAATAGAAATAAGGATAATAATAACAGTTATAGTGCTAACAATAATAGTAATAAGCATAATAATAATAGTTATAAGGATAAAGAGAAGAGTAATAGGGATAGTAATAATAGAATAAGGATAATAATAACAGTCATTGCGATTATAATAATAGTAATAAGGATAATAATAATAGTTATAGCGATAATAATAATAGTAATAATGATAATAATAATAGTTATAAGGATAATAATAATAGTTATAAGGATAAAGACAACAGTAATAGGGATTGTAATAATAGAATAAGGATAATAATAACAGTTATAGCGATAATAATAATAGTAATGAGGATAATAATAATAGTTATTGCGATAATAATAATAGTAATAAGGATAATAATAATAGTTATAAGGATGAAGACAAGAGTAATAGGGATAGTAATAATAGAATAAGGATAATAATAACAGTCATAGCGATAATAATAATAGTAATGAGGATAATAATAATAGTTATAAGGATAATAATAATAGTTATAAGGATAATAATAATAGTTTTAGTGCTAATAATAATAGTAATAAGCATAACAATAATAGTTATGAGGATAAAGACAAGAGTAATAGGGATAGTAATAATAGAATAAGTATAATAATAACAGTCATAGCGATAATAATAATAGTAATAAGGATAATAATAATAGTTATAGTGCGAATAATAATAGTAATAAGGATAAACATAATAGTTATAGTGCTAATAATACTAGTAATAATTATAATAATAACAGTTATAGCGATAATAATAATAGTAATAAGGGAAATAATAATAAATAGCAGGATAAAGACAAGAGTAATAGGGATACTAATAATAGAATAAGGATAATAATAACAGCCATAGCGATAATAATACTAGTAATAAGGATAATAATAACAGTTATAACGATAATAATAATAGTAATAAGGGAAATAATAATAGTTATAAGGATAAAGACAAGAGTAATAGGGATAGTAATAATAGAATAAGGATAATAATAACAGTCATAGCGATAATAATAATTGTAATAAGGATAATAATAATAGTTTTAGTGCTAATAATAATAGTAATAAGCATAACAATAATAGTTATAAGGATAAAGACAAGAGTAATAGGGATAGTAATAATAGAATAAGTATGATAATAACAGTCATAGCGATAATAATAATAGAAATAAGGATAATAATAATAGTTATAGTGCTAACAATAATAGTAATAAGGATAATAATAATAGTTATAAGGATAGAGACAAGAGTAATAGGGATAGTAATAATAGAATAAGGATAATAATAACAGTCATAGCGATAATAATAATAGTAATGAGGATAACAATAATAGTTATAGAGATAATAATACTAGTAATAAGGATAATAATAACAGTTATAATGATAATAATAATAGTAATAAGGGAAATAATAATAGTTATAAGGATAAAGACAAGAGTAATAGGGATAGTAATAATAGAATAAGTATAATAATAACAGTCATAGCGATAATAATAATAGTAATAAGGATAATAATAATAGTTATAAGCATAATAATAATAGTTATAAGAATAGAGACAAGAGTAATAGGGATAGTAATAGTAGAATAAGCATAATAATAACAGTCATAGCGATAATAATAATAGTAATAAGGATAATAATAATAGTTATAGTGCGAATAATAATAGTAATAAGGATAAACATAATAGTTATAGTGCTAATAATACTAGTAATAATTATAATAATAACAGTTATAGCGATAATAATAATAGTAATAAGGGAAATAATAATAAATAGCAGGATAAAGACAAGAGTAATAGGGATACTAATAATAGAATAAGGATAATAATAACAGCCATAGCGATAATAATAATAGAAATAAGGATAATAATAATAGTTATAGTGCTAACAATAATAGTTATAAGGATAATAATAATAGTTATAAGGATAAAGAGAAGAGTAATAGGGATAGTAATAATAGAATAAGTATAATAATAACAGTCATAGCGATAATAATACTAGTAATAAGGATAATAATAACAGTTATAACGATAATAATAATAGTAATAAGGGAAATAATAATAGTTATAAGGATAAAGACAAGAGTAATAGGGATAGTAATAATAGAATAAGGATAATAATAACAGTCATAGCGATAATAATAATAGTAATGAGGATAATAATAATAGTTATAAGGATAGAGACAAGAGTAATAGGGATAGTAATAAAAGAATAAGTATAATAATAACAGTCATAGCGATAATAATAATAGTAATAAGGATAATAATAATAGTTTTAGTAGTAATAATAATAGTAATAAGAATAACAATAATAGTTATAAGGATAAAGACAAGACTAATAGGGATAGTAATAATAGAATAAGTATAATAATAACAGTCATAGCGATAATAATAATAGAAATAAGGATAATAATAATAGTTATAGTGCTAACAATAATAGTAATAAGCATAATAATAATAGTTATAAGGATAGAGACAAGAGTAATAGGGATAGTAATAATAGAATAAGGATAATAATAACAGTCATAGCGATAATAATATTAGTAATGAGGATAACAATAATAGTTATAGAGATAATAATACTAGTAATAAGGATAATAATAACAGTTATAATGATAATAATAATAGTAATAAGGGAAATAATAATAGTTATAAGGATAAAGACAAGAGTAATAGGGATAGTAATAATAGAATTAGTATAATAATAACAGTCATAGCGATAATAATAATAGTAATAAGGATAATAATAATAGTTATAAGGATAATAATAATAGTTATAAGGATAATAATAATAGTTATAAGGATAAAGAGAAGAGTAATAGGGATAGTAATAATGGAAGAAGTATAATAATAACAGTCATTGCGATAATAATAATAGAAATAAGGATAATAATAATAGTTATAGTGGTAATAATAATAGTAATAAGCATAATAATAAATTTATAAGGATAGAGACAAGAGTAATAGGGATAGTAATAATAGAATAAGGATAATAATAACAGTCATAGCGATAATAATAATAGTAATGAGGATAACAATAATAGTTATAGAGATAATAATACTAGTAATAAGGATAATAATAACAGTTATAATGATAATAATAATAGTAATAAGCGAAATAATAATAGTTATAAGGATAAAGACAAGAGTAATAGGGATAGTAATAATAGAATAAGGATAATAATAACAGTCATAGCGATAATAATAATAGTAATAAGCATAATAATAATAGTTATAAGAATAGGGACAAGAGTAATAGGGATAGTAATAGTAGAATAAGCATAATAATAACAGTCATAGCGATAATAATAATAATAGCTATAGCGCTATTAATAATAGTAATAAGGATAATAATAACAGTTATAGCAATAATAATAATAGTAATAAGGATAATAATAATAGTTATAGTGCGAATAGTAATAGTAATAAGGATAATAATAATAGTTATAGCGATAATAATAATTGTAATAAGGGAAATAATAATAATTATTAGGATAGAGACAAGAGTAATAGGGATAGTAATAATAGAATAAGGATAATAATAACAGTCATAGCGATAATAATAATAGTAGTAAGGATAATAATAATAGTTATAGCGATAATAATAATAGTAATAAGGATAATAATAATAGTTATAAGGATAAAGAGAAGAGTAATAGGGATAGTAATAATAGAATAAGGATAATAATAACAGTCATAGCGATAATAATAATAGTAGTAAGGATAATAATAATAGTTACAGCGATAATAATAATAGTAATAAGGATAATAATAATAGTTATAAGGATAAAGAGAAGAGTAATAGGGATAGTAATAATAGAATAAGGATAATAATAACAGTCATAGCGATAATAATAATAGTAGTAAGGATAATAATAATAGTTATAGCGATAATAATAATAGTAATAAGGATAATAATAATAGTTATAAGGATAAAGACAAGAGTAATAGGGATAGTAATAATAGAATAAGGATAATAATAACAGTCATAGCGATAATAATAATAGTAATGAGGATAATAATAATAGTTATAAGGATAGAGGCAAGAGTAATAGGGATAGTAATAATAGAATAAGTATAATAATAACAGTCATAGCGATAATAATAATAGTAATAAGGATAATAATAATAGTTATAGCGATAATAATAATAGTAATAAGGATAATAATAATAGTTATAAGGATAAAGACAAGAGTAATAGGGATAGTAATAATAGAATAAGGATAATAATAACAGTCATAGCGATAATAATAATAGTAATGAGGATAATAATAATAGTTATAAGGATAGAGGCAAGAGTAATAGGGATAGTAATAATAGAATAAGTATAATAATAACAGTCATAGCGATAATAATAATAGTAATATCGATAATAATAATAGTTTTAGTGCTAATAATAATAGTAATAAGCATAACAATAATAGTTACAAGGATAAAGACAATAGTAATAGGGATAGTAATAATAGAATAAGTATAATAATAACAGTCATAGCGATAATAATAATAGAAATAAGGATAATAATAACAGTTATAGTGCTAACAATAATAGTAATAAGCATAATAATAATAGTTATAAGGATAAAGAGAAGAGTAATAGGGATAGTAATAATAGAATAAGGATAATAATAACAGTCATTGCGATTATAATAATAGTAATAAGGATAATAATAATAGTTATAGCGATAATAATAATAGTAATAATGATAATAATAATAGTTATAAGGATAATAATAATAGTTATAAGGATAAAGACAACAGTAATAGGGATAGTAATAATAGAATAAGGATAATAATAACAGTCATAGCGATAATAATAATAGTAATGAGGATAATAATAATAGTTATTGCGATAATAATAATAGTAATAAGGATAATAATAATAGTTATAAGGATGAAGACAAGAGTAATAGGGATAGTAATAATAGAATAAGGATAATAATAACAGTCATAGCGATAATAATAATAGTAATGAGGATAATAATAATAGTTATAAGGATAATAATAATAGTTATAAGGATAATAATAATAGTTTTAGTGCTAATAATAATAGTAATAAGCATAACAATAATAGTTATGAGGATAAAGACAAGAGTAATAGGGATAGTAATAATAGAATAAGTATAATAATAACAGTCATAGCGATAATAATAATAGTAATAAGGATAATAATAATAGTTATAGTGCGAATAATAATAGTAATAAGGATAAACATAATAGTTATAGTGCTAATAATACTAGTAATAATTATAATAATAACAGTTATAGCGATAATAATAATAGTAATAAGGGAAATAATAATAAATAGCAGGATAAAGACAAGAGTAATAGGGATACTAATAATAGAATAAGGATAATAATAACAGCCATAGCGATAATAATACTAGTAATAAGGATAATAATAACAGTTATAACGATAATAATAATAGTAATAAGGGAAATAATAATAGTTATAAGGATAAAGACAAGAGTAATAGGGATAGTAATAATAGAATATGGATAATAATAACAGTCATAGCGATAATAATAATAGTAATGAGGATAATAATAATAGTTATAAGGATAGAGACAAGAGTAATAGGGATAGTAATAAAAGAATAAGTATAATAATAACAGTCATAGCGATAATAATAATAGTAATAAGGATAATAATAATAGTTTTAGTGCTAATAATAATAGTAATAAGCATAACAATAATAGTTATAAGGATAAAGACAAGAGTAATAGGGATAGTAATAATAGAATAAGTATGATAATAACAGTCATAGCGATAATAATAATAGAAATAAGGATAATAATAACAGTTATAGTGCTAACAATAATAGTAATAAGCATAATAATAATAGTTATAAGGATAAAGAGAAGAGTAATAGGGATAGTAATAATAGAATAAGGATAATAATAACAGTCATTGCGATTATAATAATAGTAATAAGGATAATAATAATAGTTATAGCGATAATAATAATAGTAATAATGATAATAATAATAGTTATAAGGATAATAATAATAGTTATAAGGATAAAGACAACAGTAATAGGGATTGTAATAATAGAATAAGGATAATAATAACAGTTATAGCGATAATAATAATAGTAATGAGGATAATAATAATAGTTATTGCGATAATAATAATAGTAATAAGGATAATAATAATAGTTATAAGGATGAAGACAAGAGTAATAGGGATAGTAATAATAGAATAAGGATAATAATAACAGTCATAGCGATAATAATAATAGTAATGAGGATAATAATAATAGTTATAAGGATAATAATAATAGTAATAAGCATAATAATAATAAATAGCAGGATAAAGACAAGAGTAATAGGGATACTAATAATAGAATAAGGATAATAATAACAGCCATAGCGATAATAATAGTAGTAATAAGGATAATAATAACAGTCATAGCGATAATAACAATAGTAATGAGGATAATAATAATAGTTATAAGGATAGAGACAAGAGTAATAGGGATAGTAATAAAAGAATAAGTATAATAATAACAGTCATAGCGATAATAATAATAGTAATAAGGATAATAATAATAGTTTTAGTGCTAATAATAATAGTAATAAGCATAACAATAATAGTTATAAGGATAAAGACAAGAGTAATAGGGATAGTAATAATAGAATAAGTATGATAATAACAGTCATAGCGATAATAATAATAGAAATAAGGATAATAATAACAGTTATAGTGCTAACAATAATAGTAATAAGCATAATAATAATAGTTATAAGGATAAAGAGAAGAGTAATAGGGATAGTAATAATAGAATAAGGATAATAATAACAGTCATTGCGATTATAATAATAGTAATAAGGATAATAATAATAGTTATAGCGATAATAATAATAGTAATAATGATAATAATAATAGTTATAAGGATAATAATAATAGTTATAAGGATAAAGACAACAGTAATAGGGATTGTAATAATAGAATAAGGATAATAATAACAGTTATAGCGATAATAATAATAGTAATGAGGATAATAATAATAGTTATTGCGATAATAATAATAGTAATAAGGATAATAATAATAGTTATAAGGATGAAGACAAGAGTAATAGGGATAGTAATAATAGAATAAGGATAATAATAACAGTCATAGCGATAATAATAATAGTAATGAGGATAATAATAATAGTTATAAGGATAATAATAATAGTTATAAGGATAATAATAATAGTTTTAGTGCTAATAATAATAGTAATAAGCATAACAATAATAGTTATGAGGATAAAGACAAGAGTAATAGGGATAGTAATAATAGAATAAGTATAATAATAACAGTCATAGCGATAATAATAATAGTAATAAGGATAATAATAATAGTTATAGTGCGAATAATAATAGTAATAAGGATAAACATAATAGTTATAGTGCTAATAATACTAGTAATAATTATAATAATAACAGTTATAGCGATAATAATAATAGTAATAAGGGAAATAATAATAAATAGCAGGATAAAGACAAGAGTAATAGGGATACTAATAATAGAATAAGGATAATAATAACAGCCATAGCGATAATAATACTAGTAATAAGGATAATAATAACAGTTATAACGATAATAATAATAGTAATAAGGAAATAATAATAGTTATAAGGATAAAGACAAGAGTAATAGGGATAGTAATAATAGAATAAGGATAATAATAACAGTCATAGCGATAATAATAATAGTAATGAGGATAATAATAATAGTTATAAGGATAGAGACAAGAGTAATAGGGATAGTAATAAAAGAATAAGTATAATAATAACAGTCATAGCGATAATAATAATAGTAATAAGGTTAATAATAATAGTTTTAGTGCTAATAATAATAGTAATAAGCATAACAATAATAGTTATAAGGATAAAGACAAGAGTAATAGGGATAGTAATAATAGAATAAGTATGATAATAACAGTCATAGCGATAATAATAATAGAAATAAGGATAATAATAATAGTTATAGTGCTAACAATAATAGTAATAAGGATAATAATAATAGTTATAAGGATAGAGACAAGAGTAATAGGGATAGTAATAATAGAATAAGGATAATAATAACAGACATAGCGATAATAATAATAGTAATGAGGATAACAATAATAGTTATAGAGATAATAATACTAGTAATAAGGATAATAATAACAGTTATAATGATAATAATAATAGTAATAAGGGAAATAATAATAGTTATAAGGATAAAGACAAGAGTAATAGGGATAGTAATAATAGAATAAGTATAATAATAACAGTCATAGCGATAATAATAATAGTAATATCGATAATAATAATAGTTTTAGTGCTAATAATAATAGTAATAAGCATAACAATAATAGTTACAAGGATAAAGACAATAGTAATAGGGATAGTAATAATAGAATAAGTATAATAATAACAGTCATAGCGATAATAATAATAGAAATAAGGATAATAATAACAGTTATAGTGCTAACAATAATAGTAATAAGCATAATAATAATAGTTATAAGGATAAAGAGAAGAGTAATAGGGATAGTAATAATAGAATAAGGATAATAATAACAGTCATTGCGATTATAATAATAGTAATAAGGATAATAATAATAGTTATAGCGATAATAATAATAGTAATAATGATAATAATAATAGTTATAAGGATAATAATAATAGTTATAAGGATAAAGACAACAGTAATAGGGATAGTAATAATAGAATAAGGATAATAATAACAGTCATAGCGATAATAATAATAGTAATGAGGATAATAATAATAGTTATTGCGATAATAATAATAGTAATAAGGATAATAATAATAGTTATAAGGATGAAGACAAGAGTAATAGGGATAGTAATAATAGAATAAGGATAATAATAACAGTCATAGCGATAATAATAATAGTAATGAGGATAATAATAATAGTTATAAGGATAATAATAATAGTTATAAGGATAATAATAATAGTTTTAGTGCTAATAATAATAGTAATAAGCATAACAATAATAGTTATGAGGATAAAGACAAGAGTAATAGGGATAGTAATAATAGAATAAGTATAATAATAACAGTCATAGCGATAATAATAATAGTAATAAGGATAATAATAATAGTTATAGTGCGAATAATAATAGTAATAAGGATAAACATAATAGTTATAGTGCTAATAATACTAGTAATAATTATAATAATAACAGTTATAGCGATAATAATAATAGTAATAAGGGAAATAATAATAAATAGCAGGATAAAGACAAGAGTAATAGGGATACTAATAATAGAATAAGGATAATAATAACAGCCATAGCGATAATAATACTAGTAATAAGGATAATAATAACAGTTATAACGATAATAATAATAGTAATAAGGGAAATAATAATAGTTATAAGGATAAAGACAAGAGTAATAGGGATAGTAATAATAGAATAAGGATAATAATAACAGTCATAGCGATAATAATAATAGTAATGAGGATAATAATAATAGTTATAAGGATAGAGACAAGAGTAATAGGGATAGTAATAAAAGAATAAGTATAATAATAACAGTCATAGCGATAATAATAATAGTAATAAGGATAATAATAATAGTTTTAGTGCTAATAATAATAGTAATAAGCATAACAATAATAGTTATAAGGATAAAGACAAGAGTAATAGGGATAGTAATAATAGAATAAGTATGATAATAACAGTCATAGCGATAATAATAATAGAAATAAGGATAATAATAATAGTTATAGTGCTAACAATAATAGTAATAAGGATAATAATAATAGTTATAAGGATAGAGACAAGAGTAATAGGGATAGTAATAATAGAATAAGGATAATAATAACAGACATAGCGATAATAATAATAGTAATGAGGATAACAATAATAGTTATAGAGATAATAATACTAGTAATAAGGATAATAATAACAGTTATAATGATAATAATAATAGTAATAAGGGAAATAATAATAGTTATAAGGATAAAGACAAGAGTAATAGGGATAGTAATAATAGAATAAGTATAATAATAACAGTCATAGCGATAATAATAATAGTAATAAGGATAATAATAATAGTTATAAGGATAATAATAATAGTTATAAGGATAAAGAGAAGAGTAATAGGGATAGTAATAATAGAATAAGAATAATAATAACAGTCATTGCGATAATAATACTAGTAATAAGGATAATAATAACAGTTATAATGATCATAATAATAGTAATAAGCGAAATAATAATAGTTATAAGGATAAAGACAAGAGTAATAGGGATAGTAATAATAGAATAAGGATAATAATAACAGTCATAGCGATAATAATAATAGTAGTAAGGATAATAATAATAGTTATAGCGATAATAATAATAGTAATAAGCATAATAATAATAGTTATAAGAATAGAGACAAGAGTAATAGGGATAGTAATAGTAGAATAAGCATAATAATAACAGTCATAGCGATAATAATAATAGTAATAAGGATAATAATAATAGTTATAGTGCGAATAATAATAGTAATAAGGATAAACATAATAGTTATAGTGCTAATAATACTAGTAATAATTATAATAATAACAGTTATAGCGATAATAATAATAGTAATAAGGGAAATAATAATAAATAGCAGGATAAAGACAAGAGTAATAGGGATACTAATAATAGAATAAGGATAATAATAACAGCCATAGCGATAATAATAATAGAAATAAGGATAATAATAATAGTTATAGTGCTAACAATAATAGTTATAAGGATAATAATAATAGTTATAAGGATAAAGAGAAGAGTAATAGGGATAGTAATAATAGAATAAGTATAATAATAACAGTCATAGCGATAATAATACTAGTAATAAGGATAATAATAACAGTTATAACTATAATAATAATAGTAATAAGGGAAATAATAATAGTTATAAGGATAAAGACAAGAGTAATAGGGATAGTAATAATAGAATAAGGATAATAATAACAGTCATAGCGATAATAATAATAGTAGTAAGGATAATAATAATAGTTATAAGGATAGAGACAAGAGTAATAGGGATAGTAATAAAAGAATAAGTATAATAATAACAGTCATAGCGATAATAATAATAGTAATAAGGATAATAATAATAGTTTTAGTAGTAATAATAATAGTAATAAGCATAACAATAATAGTTATAAGGATAAAGACAAGACTAATAGGGATAGTAATAATAGAATAAGTATAATAATAACAGTCATAGCGATAATAATAATAGAAATAAGGATAATAATAATAGTTATAGTGCTAACAATAATAGTAATAAGCATAATAATAATAGTTATAAGGATAGAGACAAGAGTAATAGGGATAGTAATAATAGAATAAGGATAATAATAACAGTCATAGCGATAATAATATTAGTAATGAGGATAACAATAATAGTTATAGAGATAATAATACTAGTAATAAGGATAATAATAACAGTTATAATGATAATAATAATAGTAATAAGGGAAATAATAATAGTTATAAGGATAAAGACAAGAGTAATAGGGATAGTAATAATAGAATTAGTATAATAATAACAGTCATAGCGATAATAATAATAGTAATAAGGATAATAATAATAGTTATAAGGATAATAATAATAGTTATAAGGATAAAGAGAAGAGTAATAGGGATAGTAATAATAGAATAAGGATAATAATAACAGTCATAGCGATAATAATAATAGTAGTAAGGATAATAATAATAGTTATAAGGATAATAATAATAGTTATAAGGATAAAGAGAAGAGTAATAGGGATAGTAATAATGGAAGAAGTATAATAATAACAGTCATTGCGATAATAATAATAGAAATAAGGATAATAATAATAGTTATAGTGGTAATAATAATAGTAATAAGCATAATAATAAATTTATAAGGATAGAGACAAGAGTAATAGGGATAGTAATAATAGAATAAGGATAATAATAACAGTCATAGCGATAATAATAATAGTAATGAGGATAACAATAATAGTTATAGAGATAATAATACTAGTAATAAGGATAATAATAACAGTTATAATGATAATAATAATAGTAATAAGCGAAATAATAATAGTTATAAGGATAAAGACAAGAGTAATAGGGATAGTAATAATAGAATAAGGATAATAATAACAGTCATAGCGATAATAATAATAGTAATAAGCATAATAATAATAGTTATAAGAATAGGGACAAGAGTAATAGGGATAGTAATAGTAGAATAAGCATAATAATAACAGTCATAGCGATAATAATAATAATAGCTATAGCGCTATTAATAATAGTAATAAGGATAATAATAACAGTTATAGCAATAATAATAATAGTAATAAGGATAATAATAATAGTTATAGTGCGAATAGTAATAGTAATAAGGATAATAATAATAGTTATAGCGATAATAATAATTGTAATAAGGGAAATAATAATAATTATTAGGATAGAGACAAGAGTAATAGGGATAGTAATAATAGAATAAGGATAATAATAACAGTCATAGCGATAATAATAATAGTAGTAAGGATAATAATAATAGTTATAGCGATAATAATAATAGTAATAAGGATAATAATAATAGTTATAAGGATAAAGAGAAGAGTAATAGGGATAGTAATAATAGAATAAGGATAATAATAACAGTCATAGCGATAATAATAATAGTAGTAAGGATAATAATAATAGTATCAGCGATAATAATAATAGTAATAAGGATAATAATAATAGTTATAAGGATAAAGAGAAGAGTAATAGGGATAGTAATAATAGAATAAGGATAATAATAACAGTCATTGCGATAATAATAATAGTAATAAGGATAATAATAATAGTTATAGCGATAATAATAATAGTAATAAGGATAATAATAATAGTTATAAGGATAAAGACAAGAGTAATAGGGATAGTAATAATAGAATAAGGATAATAATAACAGTCATAGCGATAATAATAATAGTAATGAGGATAATAATAATAGTTATAAGGATAGAGGCAAGAGTAATAGGGATAGTAATAATAGAATAAGTATAATAATAACAGTCATAGCGATAATAATAATAGTAATAAGGATAATAATAATAGTTATAGCGATAATAATAATAGTAATAAGGATAATAATAATAGTTATAAGGATAAAGACAAGAGTAATAGGGATAGTAATAATAGAATAAGGATAATAATAACAGTCATAGCGATAATAATAATAGTAATGAGGATAATAATAATAGTTATAAGGATAGAGGCAAGAGTAATAGGGATAGTAATAATAGAATAAGTATAATAATAACAGTCATAGCGATAATAATAATAGTAATAAGGATAATAATAATAGTTTTAGTGCTAATAATAATAGTAATAAGCATAACAATAATAGTTACAAGGATAAAGACAATAGTAATAGGGATAGTAATAATAGAATAAGTATAATAATAACAGTCATAGCGATAATAATAATAGAAATAAGGATAATAATAACAGTTATAGTGCTAACAATAATAGTAATAAGCATAATAATAATAGTTATAAGGATAAAGAGAAGAGTAATAGGGATAGTAATAATAGAATAAGGATAATAATAACAGTCATTGCGATTATAATAATAGTAATAAGGATAATAATAATAGTTATAGCGATAATAATAATAGTAATAATGATAATAATAATAGTTATAAGGATAATAATAATAGTTATAAGGATAAAGACAACAGTAATAGGGATAGTAATAATAGAATAAGGATAATAATAACAGTCATAGCGATAATAATAATAGTAATGAGGATAATAATAACAGTCATAGCGATAATAATAATAGTAATAAGGATAATAATAATAGTTTTAGTGCTAATAATAATAGTAATAAGCATAACAATAATAGTTACAAGGATAAAGACAATAGTAATAGGGATAGTAATAATAGAATAAGTATAATAATAACAGTCATAGCGATAATAATAATAGAAATAAGGATAATAATAACAGTTATAGTGCTAACAATAATAGTAATAAGCATAATAATAATAGTTATAAGGATAAAGAGAAGAGTAATAGGGATAGTAATAATAGAATAAGGATAATAATAACAGTCATTGCGATTATAATAATAGTAATAAGGATAATAATAATAGTTATAGCGATAATAATAATAGTAATAATGATAATAATAATAGTTATAAGGATAATAATAATAGTTATAAGGATAAAGACAACAGTAATAGGGATAGTAATAATAGAATAAGGATAATAATAACAGTCATAGCGATAATAATAATAGTAATGAGGATAATAATAATAGTTATTGCGATAATAATAATAGTAATAAGGATAATAATAATAGTTATAAGGATGAAGACAAGAGTAATAGGGATAGTAATAATAGAATAAGGATAATAATAACAGTCATAGCGATAATAATAATAGTAATGAGGATAATAATAATAGTTATAAGGATAATAATAATAGTTATAAGGATAAAGAGAAGAGTAATAGGGATAGTAATAATGGAAGAAGTATAATAATAACAGTCATTGCGATAATAATAATAGAAATAAGGATAATAATAATAGTTATAGTGGTAATAATAATAGTAATAAGCATAATAATAAATTTATAAGGATAGAGACAAGAGTAATAGGGATAGTAATAATAGAATAAGGATAATAATAACAGTCATAGCGATAATAATAATAGTAATGAGGATAACAATAATAGTTATAGAGATAATAATACTAGTAATAAGGATAATAATAACAGTTATAATGATAATAATAATAGTAATAAGCGAAATAATAATAGTTATAAGGATAAAGACAAGAGTAATAGGGATAGTAATAATAGAATAAGGATAATAATAACAGTCATAGCGATAATAATAATAGTAATAAGCATAATAATAATAGTTATAAGAATAGGGACAAGAGTAATAGGGATAGTAATAGTAGAATAAGCATAATAATAACAGTCATAGCGATAATAATAATAATAGCTATAGCGCTATTAATAATAGTAATAAGGATAATAATAACAGTTATAGCAATAATAATAATAGTAGTAAGGATAATAATAATAGTTATAGTGCGAATAGTAATAGTAATAAGGATAATAATAATAGTTATAGCGATAATAATAATTGTAATAAGGGAAATAATAATAATTATTAGGATAGAGACAAGAGTAATAGGGATAGTAATAATAGAATAAGGATAATAATAACAGTCATAGCGATAATAATAATAGTAGTAAGGATAATAATAATAGTTATAGCGATAATAATAATAGTAATAAGGATAATAATAATAGTTATAAGGATAAAGAGAAGAGTAATAGGGATAGTAATAATAGAATAAGGATAATAATAACAGTCATAGCGATAATAATAATAGTAGTAAGGATAATAATAATAGTTACAGCGATAATAATAATAGTAATAAGGATAATAATAATAGTTATAAGGATAAAGAGAAGAGTAATAGGGATAGTAATAATAGAATAAGGATAATAATAACAGTCATTGCGATAATAATAATAGTAATAAGGATAATAATAATAGTTATAGCGATAATAATAATAGTAATAAGGATAATAATAATAGTTATAAGGATAAAGACAAGAGTAATAGGGATAGTAATAATAGAATAAGGATAATAATAACAGTCATAGCGATAATAATAATAGTAATGAGGATAATAATAATAGTTATAAGGATAGAGGCAAGAGTAATAGGGATAGTAATAATAGAATAAGTATAATAATAACAGTCATAGCGATAATAATAATAGTAATAAGGATAATAATAATAGTTATAGCGATAATAATAATAGTAATAAGGATAATAATAATAGTTATAAGGATAAAGACAAGAGTAATAGGGATAGTAATAATAGAATAAGGATAATAATAACAGTCATAGCGATAATAATAATAGTAATGAGGATAATAATAATAGTTATAAGGATAGAGGCAAGAGTAATAGGGATAGTAATAATAGAATAAGTATAATAATAACAGTCATAGCGATAATAATAATAGTAATAAGGATAATAATAATAGTTTTAGTGCTAATAATAATAGTAATAAGCATAACAATAATAGTTACAAGGATAAAGACAATAGTAATAGGGATAGTAATAATAGAATAAGTATAATAATAACAGTCATAGCGATAATAATAATAGAAATAAGGATAATAATAACAGTTATAGTGCTAACAATAATAGTAATAAGCATAATAATAATAGTTATAAGGATAAAGAGAAGAGTAATAGGGATAGTAATAATAGAATAAGGATAATAATAACAGTCATTGCGATTATAATAATAGTAATAAGGATAATAATAATAGTTATAGCGATAATAATAATAGTAATAATGATAATAATAATAGTTATAAGGATAATAATAATAGTTATAGGGATAAAGACAACAGTAATAGGGATAGTAATAATAGAATAAGGATAATAATAACAGTCATAGCGATAATAATAATAGTAATGAGGATAATAATAACAGTCATAGCGATAATAATAATAGTAATAAGGATAATAATAATAGTTTTAGTGCTAATAATAATAGTAATAAGCATAACAATAATAGTTACAAGGATAAAGACAATAGTAATAGGGATAGTAATAATAGAATAAGTATAATAATAACAGTCATAGCGATAATAATAATAGAAATAAGGATAATAATAACAGTTATAGTGCTAACAATAATAGTAATAAGCATAATAATAATAGTTATAAGGATAAAGAGAAGAGTAATAGGGATAGTAATAATAGAATAAGGATAATAATAACAGTCATTGCGATTATAATAATAGTAATAAGGATAATAATAATAGTTATAGCGATAATAATAATAGTAATAATGATAATAATAATAGTTATAAGGATAATAATAATAGTTATAAGGATAAAGACAACAGTAATAGGGATAGTAATAATAGAATAAGGATAATAATAACAGTCATAGCGATAATAATAATAGTAATGAGGATAATAATAATAGTTATTGCGATAATAATAATAGTAATAAGGATAATAATAATAGTTATAAGGATGAAGACAAGAGTAATAGGGATAGTAATAATAGAATAAGGATAATAATAACAGTCATAGCGATAATAATAATAGTAATGAGGATAATAATAATAGTTATAAGGATAATAATAATAGTTATAAGGATAATAATAATAGTTTTAGTGCTAATAATAATAGTAATAAGCATAACAATAATAGTTATGAGGATAAAGACAAGAGTAATAGGGATAGTAATAATAGAATAAGTATAATAATAACAGTCATAGCGATAATAATAATAGTAATAAGGATAATAATAATAGTTATAGTGCGAATAATAATAGTAATAAGGATAAACATAATAGTTATAGTGCTAATAATACTAGTAATAATTATAATAATAACAGTTATAGCGATAATAATAATAGTAATAAGGGAAATAATAATAAATAGCAGGATAAAGACAAGAGTAATAGGGATACTAATAATAGAATAAGGATAATAATAACAGCCATAGCGATAATAATACTAGTAATAAGGATAATAATAACAGTTATAACGATAATAATAATAGTAATAAGGGAAATAATAATAGTTATAAGGATAAAGACAAGAGTAATAGGGATAGTAATAATAGAATAAGGATAATAATAACAGTCATAGCGATAATAATAATAGTAATGAGGATAATAATAATAGTTATAAGGATAGAGACAAGAGTAATAGGGATAGTAATAAAAGAATAAGTATAATAATAACAGTCATAGCGATAATAATAATAGTAATAAGGATAATAATAATAGTTTTAGTGCTAATAATAATAGTAATAAGCATAACAATAATAGTTATAAGGATAAAGACAAGAGTAATAGGGATAGTAATAATAGAATAAGTATGATAATAACAGTCATAGCGATAATAATAATAGAAATAAGGATAATAATAATAGTTATAGTGCTAACAATAATAGTAATAAGGATAATAATAATAGTTATAAGGATAGAGACAAGAGTAATAGGGATAGTAATAATAGAATAAGGATAATAATAACAGTCATAGCGATAATAATAATAGTAATGAGGATAACAATAATAGTTATAGAGATAATAATACTAGTAATAAGGATAATAATAACAGTTATAATGATAATAATAATAGTAATAAGGGAAATAATAATAGTTATAAGGATAAAGACAAGAGTAATAGGGATAGTAATAATAGAATAAGTATAATAATAACAGTCATAGCGATAATAATAATAGTAATAAGGATAATAATAATAGTTTTAGTAGTAATAATAATAGTAATAAGCATAACAATAATAGTTATAAGGATAAAGACAAGACTAATAGGGATAGTAATAATAGAATAAGTATAATAATAACAGTCATAGCGATAATAATAATAGAAATAAGGATAATAATAATAGTTATAGTGCTAACAATAATAGTAATAAGCATAATAATAATAGTTATAAGGATAGAGACAAGAGTAATAGGGATAGTAATAATAGAATAAGGATAATAATAACAGTCATAGCGATAATAATATTAGTAATGAGGATAACAATAATAGTTATAGAGATAATAATACTAGTAATAAGGATAATAATAACAGTTATAATGATAATAATAATAGTAATAAGGGAAATAATAATAGTTATAAGGATAAAGACAAGAGTAATAGGGATAGTAATAATAGAATTAGTATAATAATAACAGTCATAGCGATAATAATAATAGTAATAAGGATAATAATAATAGTTATAAGGATAATAATAATAGTTATAAGGATAAAGAGAAGAGTAATAGGGATAGTAATAATAGAATAAGGATAATAATAACAGTCATAGCGATAATAATAATAGTAGTAAGGATAATAATAACAGTTATAAGGATAATAATAATAGTTATAAGGATAAAGAGAAGAGTAATAGGGATAGTAATAATGGAAGAAGTATAATAATAACAGTCATTGCGATAATAATAATAGAAATAAGGATAATAATAATAGTTATAGTGGTAATAATAATAGTAATAAGCATAATAATAAATTTATAAGGATAGAGACAAGAGTAATAGGGATAGTAATAATAGAATAAGGATAATAATAACAGTCATAGCGATAATAATAATAGTAATGAGGATAACAATAATAGTTATAGAGATAATAATACTAGTAATAAGGATAATAATAACAGTTATAATGATAATAATAATAGTAATAAGCGAAATAATAATAGTTATAAGAATAGGGACAAGAGTAATAGGGATAGTAATAGTAGAATAAGCATAATAATAACAGTCATAGCGATAATAATAATAATAGCTATAGCGCTATTAATAATAGTAATAAGGATAATAATAACAGTTATAGCAATAATAATAATAGTAATAAGGATAATAATAATAGTTATAGTGCGAATAGTAATAGTAATAAGGATAATAATAATAGTTATAGCGATAATAATAATTGTAATAAGGGAAATAATAATAATTATTAGGATAGAGACAAGAGTAATAGGGATAGTAATAATAGAATAAGGATAATAATAACAGTCATAGCGATAATAATAATAGTAGTAAGGATAATAATAATAGTTATAGCGATAATAATAATAGTAATAAGGATAATAATAATAGTTATAAGGATAAAGAGAAGAGTAATAGGGATAGTAATAGTAGAATAAGCATAATAATAACAGTCATAGCGATAATAATAATAATAGCTATAGCGCTATTAATAATAGTAATAAGGATAATAATAACAGTTATAGCAATAATAATAATAGTAATAAGGATAATAATAATAGTTATAGTGCGAATAGTAATAGTAATACGGATAATAATAATAGTTATAGCGATAATAATAATTGTAATAAGGGAAATAATAATAATTATAAGGATAGAGACAAGAGTAATAGGGATAGTAATAATAGAATAAGGATAATAATAACAGTCATAGCGATAATAATAATAGTAGTAAGGATAATAATAATAGTTACAGCGATAATAATAATAGTAATAAGGATAATAATAATAGTTATAAGGATAAAGACAAGAGTAATAGGGATAGTAATAATAGAATAAGGATAATAATAACAGTCATAGCGATAATAATAATAGTAATGAGGATAATAATAATAATTATAAGGATAGAGGCAAGAGTAATAGGGATAGTAATAATAGAATAAGTATAATAATAACAGTCATAGCGATAATAATAATAGTAATAAGGATAATAATAATAGTTTTAGTGCTAATAATAATAGTAATAAGCATAACAATAATAGTTACAAGGATAAAGACAATAGTAATAGGGATAGTAATAATAGAATAAGTATAATAATAACAGTCATAGCGATAATAATAATAGAAATAAGGATAATAATAACAGTTATGGTGCTAACAATAATAGTAATAAGCATAATAATAATAGTTATAAGGATAAAGAGAAGAGTAATAGGGATAGTAATAATAGAATAAGGATAATAATAACAGTCATTGCGATTATAATAATAGTAATGAGGATAATAATAATAGTTATAAGGATAGAGACAAGAGTAATAGGGATAGTAATAAAAGAATAAGTATAATAATAACAGCCATAGCGATAATAATACTAGTAATAAGGATAATAATAACAGTTATAACGATAATAATAATAGTAATAAGGGAAATAATAATAGTTATAAGGATAAAGACAAGAGTAATAGGGATAGTAATAATAGAATAAGGATAATAATAACAGTCATAGCGATAATAATAATAGTAATGAGGATAATAATAATAGTTATAAGGATAGAGACAAGAGTAATAGGGATAGTAATAAAAGAATAAGTATAATAATAACAGTCATAGCGATAATAATAATAGTAATAAGGATAATAATAATAGTTTTAGTGCTAATAATAATAGTAATAAGCATAACAATAATAGTTATAAGGATAAAGACAAGAGTAATAGGGATAGTAATAATAGAATAAGTATAATAATAACAGTCATAGCGATAATAATAATAGAAATAAGGATAATAATAATAGTTATAGTGCTAACAATAATAGTAATAAGCATAATAATAATAGTTATAAGGATAGAGACAAGAGTAATAGGGATAGTAATAATAGAATAAGGATAATAATAACAGTCATAGCGATAATAATAATAGTAATGAGGATAATAATAATAGTTATAAGGATAGAGACAAGAGTAATAGGGATAGTAATAAAAGAATAAGTATAATAATAACAGTCATAGCGATAATAATAATAGTAATAAGGATAATAATAATAGTTTTAGTGCTAATAATAATAGTAATAAGCATAACAATAATAGTTATAAGGATAAAGACAAGAGTAATAGGGATAGTAATAATAGAATAAGTATAATAATAACAGTCATAGCGATAATAATAATAGAAATAAGGATAATAATAATAGTTATAGTGCTAACAATAATAGTAATAAGCATAATAATAATAGTTATAAGGATAGAGACAAGAGTAATAGGGATAGTAATAATAGAATAAGGATAATAATAACAGTCATAGCGATAATAATAATAGTAATGAGGATAACAATAATAGTTATAGAGATAATAATACTAGTAATAAGGATAATAATAACAGTTATAATGATAATAATAATAGTAATAAGGGAAATAATAATAGTTATAAGGATAAAGACAAGAGTAATAGGGATAGTAATAATAGAATAAGTATAATAATAACAGTCATAGCGATAATAATAATAGTAATAAGGATAATAATAATAGTTATAAGGATAATAATAATAGTTATAAGGATAAAGAGAAGAGTAATAGGGATAGTAATAATAGAATAAGGATAATAATAACAGTCATAGCGATAATAATAATAGTAGTAAGGATAATAATAATAGTTATAGCGATAATAATAATAGTAATAAGCATAATAATAATAGTTATAAGAATAGGGACAAGAGTAATAGGGATAGTAATAGTAGAATAAGCATAATAATAACAGTCATAGCGATAATAATAATAATAGCTATAGCGCTATTAATAATAGTAATAAGGATAATAATAACAGTTATAGCAATAATAATAATAGTAATAAGGATAATAATAATAGTTATAGTGCGAATAGTAATAGTAATAAGGATAATAATAATAGTTATAGCGATAATAATAATTGTAATAAGGGAAATAATAATAATTATAAGGATAGAGACAAGAGTAATAGGGATAGTAATAATAGAATAAGGATAATAATAACAGTCATAGCGATAATAATAATAGTAGTAAGGATAATAATAATAGTTATAGCGATAATAATAATAGTAATAAGGATAATAATAATAGTTATAAGGATAAAGAGAAGAGTAATAGGGATAGTAATAGTAGAATAAGCATAATAATAACAGTCATAGCGATAATAATAATAATAGCTATAGCGCTATTAATAATAGTAATAAGGATAATAATAACAGTTATAGCAATAATAATAATAGTAATAAGGATAATAATAATAGTTATAGTGCGAATAGTAATAGTAATAAGGATAATAATAATAGTTATAGCGATAATAATAATTGTAATAAGGGAAATAATAATAATTATAAGGATAGAGACAAGAGTAATAGGGATAGTAATAATAGAATAAGGATAATAATAACAGTCATAGCGATAATAATAATAGTAGTAAGGATAATAATAATAGTTACAGCGA
This sequence comes from Megachile ligniseca, assembly GCA_945859555.1. NCBI lineage: Eukaryota > Metazoa > Arthropoda > Insecta > Hymenoptera > Megachilidae > Megachile > Megachile ligniseca. The sequence continues at coordinate 44,230 of CAMAOC010000218.1, forward strand.
TAATAATAATAGTAATAAGGATAATAATAATAGTTATAAGGATAAAGAGAAGAGTAATAGGGATAGTAATAATAGAATAAGGATAATAATAACAGTCATTGCGATAATAATAATAGTAATAAGGATAATAATAATAGTTATAGCGATAATAATAATAGTAATAAGGATAATAATAATAGTTATAAGGATAAAGACAAGAGTAATAGGGATAGTAATAATAGAATAAGGATAATAATAACAGTCATAGCGATAATAATAATAGTAATGAGGATAATAATAATAGTTATAAGGATAGAGGCAAGAGTAATAGGGATAGTAATAATAGAATAAGTATAATAATAACAGTCATAGCGATAATAATAATAGTAATAAGGATAATAATAATAGTTTTAGTGCTAATAATAATAGTAATAAGCATAACAATAATAGTTACAAGGATAAAGACAATAGTAATAGGGATAGTAATAATAGAATAAGTATAATAATAACAGTCATAGCGATAATAATAATAGAAATAAGGATAATAATAACAGTTATAGTGCTAACAATAATAGTAATAAGCATAATAATAATAGTTATAAGGATAAAGAGAAGAGTAATAGGGATAGTAATAATAGAATAAGGATAATAATAACAGTCATTGCGATTATAATAATAGTAATAAGGATAATAATAATAGTTATAGCGATAATAATTATAGCAATAATGATAATAATAATAGTTATAAGGATAATAATAATAGTTATAAGGATAAAGACAAGAGTAATAGGGATAGTAATAATAGAATAAGGATAATAATAACAGTCATAGCGATAATAATAATAGTAATGAGGATAATAATAATAGTTATTGCGATAATAATAATAGTAATAAGGATAATAATAATAGTTATAAGGATGAAGACAAGAGTAATAGGGATAGTAATAATAGAATAAGGATAATAATAACAGTCATAGCGATAATAATAATAGTAATGAGGATAATAATAATAGTTATAAGGATAATAATAATAGTTATAAGGATAATAATAATAGTTTTAGTGCTAATAATAATAGTAATAAGCATAACAATAATAGTTATGAGGATAAAGACAAGAGTAATAGGGATAGTAATAATAGAATAAGTATGATAATAACAGTCATAGCGATAATAATAATAGAAATAAGGATAATAATAATAGTTATAGTGCTAACAATAATAGTAATAAGCATAATAATAATAGTTATAAGGATAGAGACAAGAGTAATAGGGATAGTAATAATAGAATAAGGATAATAATAACAGTCATAGCGATAATAATAATAGTAATGAGGATAACAATAATAGTTATAGAGATAATAATACTAGTAATAAGGATAATAATAACAGTTATAATGATAATAATAATAGTAATAAGGGAAATAATAATAGTTATAAGGATAAAGACAAGAGTAATAGGGATAGTAATAATAGAATAAGTATAATAATAACAGTCATAGCGATAATAATAATAGTAATAAGGATAATAATAATAGTTATAAGGATAAAGAGAAGAGTAATAGGGATAGTAATAATAGAATAAGAATAATAATAACAGTCATTGCGATAATAATACTAGTAATAAGGATAATAATAACAGTTATAATGATAATAATAATAGTAATAAGCGAAATAATAATAGTTATAAGGATAAAGACAAGAGTAATAGGGATAGTAATAATAGAATAAGGATAATAATAACAGTCATAGCGATAATAATAATAGTAGTAAGGATAATAATAATAGTTATAGCGATAATAATAATAGTAATAAGCATAATAATAATAGTTATAAGAATAGAGACAAGAGTAATAGGGATAGTAATAGTAGAATAAGCATAATAATAACAGTCATAGCGATAATAATAATAGTAATAAGGATAATAATAATAGTTATAGTGCGAATAATAATAGTAATAAGGATAAACATAATAGTTATAGTGCTAATAATACTAGTAATAATTATAATAATAACAGTTATAGCGATAATAATAATAGTAATAAGGGAAATAATAATAAATAGCAGGATAAAGACAAGAGTAATAGGGATACTAATAATAGAATAAGGATAATAATAACAGCCATAGCGATAATAATAATAGAAATAAGGATAATAATAATAGTTATAGTGCTAACAATAATAGTTATAAGGATAATAATAATAGTTATAAGGATAAAGAGAAGAGTAATAGGGATAGTAATAATAGAATAAGTATAATAATAACAGTCATAGCGATAATAATACTAGTAATAAGGATAATAATAACAGTTGTAACGATAATAATAATAGTAATAAGGGAAATAATAATAGTTATAAGGATAAAGACAAGAGTAATAGGGATAGTAATAATAGAATAAGGATAATAATAACAGTCATAGCGATAATAATAATAGTAATGAGGATAATAATAATAGTTATAAGGATAGAGACAAGAGTAATAGGGATAGTAATAAGAGAATAAGTATAATAATAACAGTCATAGCGATAATAATAATAGTAATAAGGATAATAATAATAGTTTTAGTAGTAATAATAATAGTAATAAGCATAACAATAATAGTTATAAGGATAAAGACAAGAGTAATAGGGATAGTAATAATAGAATAAGTATAATAATAACAGTCATAGCGATAATAATAATAGAAATAAGGATAATAATAATAGTTATAGTGCTAACAATAATAGTAATAAGCATAATAATAATAGTTATAAGGATAGAGACAAGAGTAATAGGGATAGTAATAATAGAATAAGGATAATAATAACAGTCATAGCGATAATAATATTAGTAATGAGGATAATAATAATAGTTATAAGGATAAAGAGAAGAGTAATAGGGATAGTAATAATAGAATAAGGATAATAATAACAGTCATAGCGATAATAATAATAGTAGTAAGGATAATAATAATAGTTATAAGGATAAAGACAAGAGTAATAGGGATAGTAATAATAGAATAAGGATAATAATAACAGTCATAGCGATAATAATAATAGTAATAAGGATAATAATAATAGTTATAAGGATAGAGACAAGAGTAATAGGGATAGTAATAATAGAATAAGTATAATAATAACAGTCATAGCGATAATAATAATAGTAGTAAGGATAATAATAATAGTTATAGCGATAATAATAATAGTTATAAGGATAATAATAATAGTTATAAGGATAAAGAGAAGAGTAATAGGGATTGTAATAATAGAATAAGGATAATAATAACAGCCATAGCGATAATAATAATAGTAGTAAGGATAATAATAATAGTTATAGCGATAATAATAATAGTAATAAGGATAATAATAATAGTTATAAGGATAATAATAATAGTTATAAGGATAAAGACAAGAGTAATAGGGATAGTAATAATAGAATAAGTATAATAATAACAGTCATAGCGATAATAATAATAGTAATGAGGATAATAATAATAGTTATAAGGATAGAGACAAGAGTAATAGGGATAGTAATAATAGAATAAGTATAATAATAACAGTCATAGCGATAATAATAATAGTAATAAGGATAATAATAATAGTTTTAGTGCTAATAATAATAGTAATAAGCATAACAATAATAGTTATGAGAATAAAGACAAGAGTAATAGGGATAGTAATAATAGAATAAGTATAATAATAACAGTCATAGCGATAATAATAATAGTAATAAGGATAATAATAATAGTTTTAGTGCTAATAATAATAGTAATAAGCATAACAATAATAGTTATGAGGATAAAGACAAGAGTAATAGGGATAGTAATAATAGAATAAGTATAATAATAACAGTCATAGCGATAATAATAATAGTAATAAGGATAATAATAATAGTTATAGTGCGAATAATAATAGTAATAAGGATAAACATAATGGTTATAGTGCTAATAATACTAGTAATAAGGATAATAATAACAGTTATAGCGATAATAATAATAGTAAGAAGGGAAATAATAATAAATAGCAGGATAAAGACAAGAGTAATAGGGATACTAATAATAGAATAAGGATAATAATAACAGCCATAGCGATAATAATAATAGAAATAAGGATAATAATAATAGTTATAGTGCTAACAATAATAGTAATAAGCATAATAATAATAGTTATAAGGATAGAGACAAGAGTAATAGGGATAGTAATAATAGAATAAGGATAATAATAACAGTCATAGCGATAATAATAATAGTAATGAGGATAACAATAATAGTTATAGAGATAATAATACTAGTAATAAGGATAATAATAACAGTTATAATGATAATAATAATAGTAATAAGGGAAATAATAATGGTTATAGGGATAAAGACAAGAGTAATAGGGATAGTAATAATAGAATAAGGATAATAATAACAGTCATAGCGATAATAATAATAGTAGTAAGGATAATAATAATAGTTATAGCGATAATAATAATAGTAATAAGCATAATAATAATAGTTATAAGAATAGAGACAAGAGTAATAGGGATAGTAATAGTAGAATAAGCATAATAATAACAGTCATAGCGATAATAATAATAGTAATAAGGATAATAATGATAGTTATAGTGCTAGTAATAATAGTTATAAGGATAGAGACAAGAGTAATAGGGGCAGTAATAATAGAATAAGGATAATAATAAGAGTCATAGCGATAATAATAATAGTAATGAGGATAACAATAATAGTTATAAGGATAATAATAATAGTTATAAAGATAAAGAGAGGAGTAATAGGGATAGTAATAATAGAATGAGGATAATAATAATAGTTATAGTGCTAATAATAATAGTAATAAGCATAATAATAATAGTTATAAGGATAGAGACAAGAGTAATAGGGATAGTAATTATAGAATAAGGATAATAATAACAGTCATAGCGATAATGATAATAGTAGTAAGGATAATAATAATAGTTATAGCGATAATAATAATAGTAATAAGGATAATAATAATTGTTATAAGGATAAAGAGAAGAGTAATAGGGATAGTAATAATAGAATAAGGATAATAATAATAGTTATAGTGCGAATAATGATAGTAATAAGGATAAACATAACAGTTATAGTGCTAATAATACTAGTAATAAGGATAATAATAACAGTTATAATGATAATAATAATAGTAATAAGGGAAATAATAATAGTTATAAGAATAGAGACAAGAGTAATAGGGATAGTAATAGTAGAATAAGCATAATAATAACAGTCATAGCGATAATAATAATAGTAATAAGGATAATAATAATAGTTATAGTGCTAGTAATAATAGTAATAAGGATAATAATAATAGTTATAGCGATAATAATAATAGTAATAAGGATAATAATAATAGTTATAGTGCGAATAATAATAGTAATAAGCATAATAATAATAGTTATAAGGATAGAGACAAGAGTAATAGGGATAGTAATAATAGAATAAGGATAATAATAACAGTCATAGCGATAATAATAATAATAGCTATAGTGCTAATAATACTAGTAATAAGGATAATAATAACAGTTATAGCGATAATAATAATAGTAATAAGGGAAATAATAATAAATATCAGGATAAAGACAAGAGTAATAGGGATAGTAATAATAGAAGAAGTATAATAATAACAGTCATTGCGATAATAATAATAGAAATAAGGATAATAATAATAGTTATAGTGCTAATAATAATAGTAATAAGCATAATAATAATAGTTATAAGGATAGAGACAAGAGTAATAGGGATAGCAATAATGGAATAAGGATAATAATAACAGTCATAGCGATAATAATAATAGTAGTAAGGATAATAATAATAGTTATAGCGATAATAATAATAGTAATAAGGATAACAATAATTGTTATAAGGATAAAGAGAAGAGTAATAGGGATAGTAATAATAGAATAAGGATAATAATAACAGTCATGGCGATAATAATAATAGTAGTAAGGATAATAATAATAGTTATAGCGATAATAATAATAGTTATAAGGATAATAAGAATAGTTATAAGGATAAAGAGAAGAGTAATAGGGATAGTAATAATAGAATAAGGATAATAATAACAGTCATAGCGATAATAATAATAGTAGTAAGGATAATAATAATAGTTATAGCGATAATAATAATAGTAATAAGGATAATAATAATTGTTATAAGGATAAAGAGAAGAGTAATAGGGATAGTAATAATAGTTATAACGATAATAATAATAGTTATAAGGATAAAGACAAGAGTAATAGGGATAGTAATAATAGAATAAGTATAATAATAACAGTTATTGCGATAATAATAATAGTAATAAGGGAAATAATAATAAATATCAGGATAAAGACAAGAGTAATACGGATAGCAATAATAGAATAAGTATAATAATAACAGTCATAGCGATAATAATAATAGTAATAAGGATAATAATAATAGTTTAAGGATAGAGACAAGAGTAATAGGGATAGTAATAATAGAATAAGTATAATAATAACAGTCATAGCGATAATAATAATAGTAGTAAGGATAATAATAATAGTTATAGCGATAATAATAATAGTAATATGCATAATAATAATAGTTATAAGGATAATAATAATAGTTATAAGGATAAAGAGAAGAGTAATAGGGATTGTAATAATAGAATAAGGATAATAATAACAGCCATAGCGATAATAATAATAGTAGTAAGGATAATAATAATAGTTATAGCGATAATAATAATAGTAATAAGGATAATAATAATAGTTATAAGGATAATAATAATAGTTATAAGGATAAAGACAAGAGTAATAGGGATAGTAATAATAGAATAAGTATAATAATAACAGTTATTGCGATAATAATAATAGTAATAAGGGAAATAATAATAAATATCAGGATAAAGACAAGAGTAATAGGGATAGTAATAATAGAATAAGGATAATAATAACAGTCATGGCGATAATAATAATAGTAGTAAGGATAATAATAATAGTTATAGCGATAATAATAATAGTTATAAGGATAATAAGAATAGTTATAAGGATAAAGAGAAGAGTAATAGGGATAGTAATAATAGAATAAGGATAATAATAACAGTCATAGCGATAATAATAATAGTAGTAAGGATAATAATAATAGTTATAGCGATAATAATAATAGTAATAAGGATAATAATAATTGTTATAAGGATAAAGAGAAGAGTAATAGGGATAGTAATAATAGAATAAGGATAATAATAACAGTCATAGCGATAATAATAATAGTAGTAAGGATAATAATGATAGTTATAGCGATAATAATAATAGTAATAAGGGTAATAATAATAGTTATAAGGATAAAGACAAGAGTAATACGGATAGTAATAATAGAATAAGTATAATAATAACAGTCATAGCGATAATAATAATAGTAATAAGGATAATAATAATAGTTATAAGGATAGAGACAAGAGTAATAGGGATAGTAATAATAGAATAAGTATAATAATAACAGTCATAGCGATAATAATAATAGTAGTAAGGCTAATAATAATAGTTATAGCGATAATAATAATAGTAATATGCATAATAATAATAGTTATAAGGATAATAATAATAGTTATAAGGATAAAGAGAAGAGTAATAGGGATTGTAATAATAGAATAAGGATAATAATAACAGCCATAGCGATAATAATAATAGTAGTAAGGATAATAATAATAGTTATCGCGATAATAATAATAGTAATAAGGATAATAATAATAGTTAGAAGGATAATAATAATAGTTATAAGGATAAAGACAAGAGTAATAGGGATAGTAATAATAGAATAAGTATAATAATAACAGTTATTGCGATAATAATAATAGTAATAAGGGAAATAATAATAAATATCAGGATAAAGACAAGAGTAATAGGGATAGTAATAATAGAATAAGGATAACAATAACAGTCATAGCGATAATAATAATAGTAATGAGGATAATAATAATAGTTATAAGGATAGAGACAAGAGTAATAGGGATAGTAATAATAGAATAAGTATAATAATAACAGTCATAGCGATAATAATAATAGTAATAAGGATAATAATAATAGTTTTAGTGCTAATAATAATAGTAATAAGCATAACAATAATAGTTATGAGGATAAAGACAAGAGTAATAGGGATAGTAATAATAGAATAAGTATAATAATAACAGTCATAGCGATAATAATAATAGTAATAAGGATAATAATAATAGTTTTAGTGCTAATAATAATAGTAATAAGCATAACAATAATAGTTATGAGGATAAAGACAAGAGTAATAGGGATAGTAATAATAGAATAAGTATAATAATAACAGTCATAGCGATAATAATAATAGAAATAAGGATAATAATAATAGTTATAGTGCTAACAATAATAGTAATAAGCATAATAATAATAGTTATAAGGATAGAGACAAGAGTAATAGGGATAGTAATAATAGAATAAGGATAATAATAACAGTCATAGCGATAATAATAATAGTAATGAGGATAACAATAATAGTTATAGAGATAATAATACTAGTAATAAGGATAATAATAACAGTTATAATGATAATAATAATAGTAATAAGGGAAATAATAATAGTTATAGGGATAAAGACAAGAGTAATAGGGATAGTAATAATAAAATAAGGATAATAATAACAGTCATAGCGATAATAATAATAGTAGTAAGGATAATAATAATAGTTATAGCGATAATAATAATAGTAATAAGCATAATAATAATAGTTATAAGAATAGAGACAAGAGTAATAGGGATAGTAATAGTAGAATAAGCATAATAATAACAGTCATAGCGATAATAATAATAGTAATAAGGATAATAATGATAGTTATAGTGCTAGTAATAATAGTAATAAGGATAATAATAATAGTTATAGCGATAATAATAATAGTAATAAGGATAATAATAATAGTTATAGTGCGAATAATAATAGTAATAAGCATAATAATAATAGTTATAAGGATAGAGACAAGAGTAATAGGGATAGTAATAATAGAATAAGGATAATAATAACAGTCATAGCGATAATAATAATAATAGCTATAGTGCTAATAATAATAGTAATAAGGATAACAATAACAGTTATAGCAATAATAATAATAGTAATAAGGATAATAATAATAGTTATAGTGCGAATAATAATAGTAATAAGCATAATAATAATAGTTATAAGGATAGAGACAACAGTAATAGGGGCAGTAATAATAGAATAAGGATAATAATAAGAGTCATAGCGATAATAATAATAGTAATGAGGATAACAATAATAGTTATAAGGATAATAATAATAGTTATAAAGATAAAGAGAGGAGTAATAGGGATAGTAATAATAGAATGAGGATAATAATAATAGTTATAGTGCTAATAATAATAGTAATAAGCATAATAATAATAGTTATAAGGATAGAGACAAGAGTAATAGGGATAGTAATTATAGAATAAGGATAATAATAACAGTCATAGCGATAATGATAATAGTAGTAAGGATAATAATAATAGTTATAGCGATAATAATAATAGTAATAAGGATAATAATAATTGTTATAAGGATAAAGAGAAGAGTAATAGGGATAGTAATAATAGAATAAGGATAATAATAATAGTTATAGTGCGAATAATGATAGTAATAAGGATAAACATAACAGTTATAGTGCTAATAATACTAGTAATAAGGATAATAATAACAGTTATAATGATAATAATAATAGTAATAAGGGAAATAATAATAGTTATAAGAATAGAGACAAGAGTAATAGGGATAGTAATAGTAGAATAAGCATAATAATAACAGTCATAGCGATAATAATAATAGTAATAAGGATAATAATAATAGTTATAGTGCTAGTAATAATAGTAATAAGGATAATAATAATAGTTATAGCGATAATAATAATAGTAATAAGGATAATAATAATAGTTATAGTGCGAATAATAATAGTAATAAGCATAATAATAATAGTTATAAGGATAGAGACAAGAGTAATAGGGATAGTAATAATAGAATAAGGATAATAATAACAGTCATAGCGATAATAATAATAATAGCTATAGTGCTAATAATACTAGTAATAAATATAATAATAACAGTTATAGCGATAATAATAATAATAGTAATAAGGGAAATAATAATAAATATCAGGATAAAGACAAGAGTAATAGGGATAGTAATAATAGAAGAAGTATAATAATAACAGTCATTGCGATAATAATAATAGAAATAAGGATAATAATAATAGTTATAGTGCTAATAATAATAGTAATAAGCATAATAATAATAGTTATAAGGATAGAGACAAGAGTAATAGGGATAGTAATAATAGAATAAGGATAATAATAACAGTCATAGCGATAATAATAATAGTAATGAGGATAACAATAATAGTTATAGAGATAATAATACTAGTAATAAGGATAATAATAATAGTTATAAGGATAGAGACAAGAGTAATAGGGATAGTAATAATAGAATAAGGATAATAATAACAGTCATAGCGATAATAATAATAGTAATGAGGATAACAATAATAGTTATAGAGATAATAATACTAGTAATAAGGATAATAATAATAGTTATAAGGATAAAGAGAATAGTAATAGGGATAGTAATAATAGAATAAGGATAATAATAACAGTCATAGCGATAATAATAATAGTAGTAAGGATAATAATAATAGTTATAGCGATAATAATAATAGTAATAAGGATAATAATAATTGTTATAAGGATAAAGAGAAGAGTAATAGGGATTGTAATAATAGAATAAGGATAATAATAAAAGTCATTGCGATAATAATAATAGTAATAAGGATAATAATAATAGTTATAGCGATAATAATAATAGTAATAAGGATAATAATAATAGTTATAAGGATAAAGACAAGAGTAATAGGGATAGTAATAATAGAATTCGGATAATAATATCAGTCATAGCGATAATAATAATAATAGTAATGAGGATAATAATAATAGTTATAAGGATAGAGACAAGAGTAATAGGGATAGTAATAATAGAAGAAGTATAATAATAACAGTCATTGCGATAATAATAATACAAATAAGGATAATAATAATAGTTATAGTGCTAATAATACTAGTAATAAGCATAATAATAATAGTTATAAGGATAGAGACATGAGTAATAGGGATAGTAATAATAGAATAAGGATAATAATAACAGTCATAGCGATAATAATAATAGTAATGAGGATAACAATAATAGTTATAGAGATAATAATACTAGTAATAAGGATAATAATAACAGATATAATGATAATAATAATAGTAATAAGGGAAATAATAATAGTTATAAGGATAAAGACAAGAGTAATAGGGATAGTAATAATAGAATAAGGATAATAGTAACAGTCATAGCGATAATAATAATAGTTATAGCGATAATAATAATAGTTATAAGATTAGAGACAAGAGTAATAGGGATAGTAATAGTAGAATAAGCATAATAATAACAGTCATAGCGATAATACTAATAGTAATAAGGATAATAATAATAGTTATAGTGCTAGTAATAATAGTAATAAGGGTAATAATAATGGTTATAGTGATAATAATAATAGTAATAAGGATAATAATAATAGTTATAGTGCGAATAATAATAGTAATAAGCATAATAATAATAGTTATAAGGATAGAGACAAGAGTAATAGGGATAGTAATATTAGAATAAGGAGAATAATAACAGTCATAGCGATAATAATAATTGTAATAAGGGAAATAATAATAATTATCAGGATAAAGACAAGAATAATAGGGATAGTAATAATAGAATAAGTATAATGATAACAGTCATAGCGATAATAATAATAGTAATAAGGATAATAATAATAGTTATAAGGATAATAATAATAGTTATAAGGATAAAGACAAGAGTAATAGGGATAGTAATAATAGAATAAGGATAATAATAACAGTCATAGCGATAATAATAATAATAGTAATGAGGATAATAATAATAGTTATAAGGATAGAGACAAGAGTAATAGGGATAGTAATAATAGAAGAAGTATAATAATAACAGTCATTGCGATAATAATAATACAAATAAGGATAATAATAATAGTTATAGTGCTAATAATACTAGTAATAAGCATAATAATAATAGTTATAAGGATAGAGACATGAGTAATAGGGATAGTAATAATAGAATAAGGATAATAATAACAGTCATAGCGATAATAATAATAGTAATGAGGATAACAATAATAGTTATAGAGATAATAATACTAGTAATAAGGATAATAATAACAGATATAATGATAATAATAATAGTAATAAGGGAAATAATAATAGTTATAAGGATAAAGACAAGAGTAATAGGGATAGTAATAATAGAATAAGGATAATAATAACAGTCATAGCGATAATAATAATAGTTATAAGATTAGAGACAAGAGTAATAGGGATAGTAATAGTAGAATAAGCATAATAATAACAGTCATAGCGATAATACTAATAGTAATAAGGATAATAATAATAGTTATAGTGCTAGTAATAATAGTAATAAGGGTAATAATAATGGTTATAGTGATAATAATAATAGTAATAAGGATAATAATAATAGTTATAGTGCGAATAATAATAGTAATAAGCATAATAATAATAGTTATAAGGATAGAGACAAGAGTAATAGGGATAGTAATAATAGAATAAGGAGAATAATAACAGTCATAGCGATAATAATAATTGTAATAAGGGAAATAATAATAATTATCAGGATAAAGACAAGAGTAATAGGGATAGTAATAATAGAATAAGTATAATGATAACAGTCATAGCGATAATAATAATAGTAATAAGGATAATAATAATAGTTATAAGGATAATAATAATAGTTATAAGGATAAAGACATGAGTAATAGGGATAGTAATAATAGAATAAGGATAATAATAACAGTCATAGCGATAATAATAATAGTCATAGCGATAATACTAATAGTAATAAGGATAATAATAATAGTTATAGTGCTAGTAATAATAGTAATAAGGGTAATAATAATGGTTATAGTGATAATAATAATAGTAATAAGGATAATAATAATAGTTATAGTGCGAATAATAATAGTAATAAGCATAATAATAATAGTTATAAGGATAGAGACAAGAGTAATAGGGATAGTAATAATAGAATAAGGAGAATAATAACAGTCATAGCGATAATAATAATTGTAATAAGGGAAATAATAATAATTATCAGGATAAAGACAAGAGTAATAGGGATAGTAATAATAGAATAAGTATAATGATAACAGTCATAGCGATAATAATAATAGTAATAAGGATAATAATAATAGTTATAAGGATAATAAGAATAGTTATAAGGATAAAGAGAATAGTAATAGGGATAGTAATAATAGAATAAGGATAATAATAACAGTCATAGCGATAATAATAATAGTAGTAAGGATAATAATAATAGTTATATCGATAATAATAATAGCAATAAGGATAATAATAATTGTTATAAGGATAAAGAGAAGAGTAATAGGGATAGTAATAATAGAATAAGGATAATAATAACAGTCATTGCGATAATAATAATAGTAGTAAGGATAATAATAATAGTTATAGCGATAATAATAATAGTAATAAGGATAATAATAATAGTTATAAGGATAAAGACAAGAATAATAGGGATAGTAATAATAGAATAAGGATAATAATAACAGTCATAGCGATAATAATAATAGTAATGAGGATAATAATAATAGTTATAAGGATAGAGACAAGAGTAATAATAGAATAAGGATAATAATAACAGTCATAGCGATAATAATAATTGTAATAAGGGTAATAATAATAGTTATAAGGATAATAATAATAGTTACAAGGATAGAGAGAAGAGTAATAGGGATAGTAATAATAGAATAAGCATAATAATAACAGTCATAGCGATAATAATAATAGTAGTAAGGATAATAATAATAGTTATAGCGATAATAATAATAGTAATAAGGGTAATAATAATAGTTATAAGGATAATAATAATAGTTATAAGGATAAAGACAAGAGTAATAGGGATAGTAATAATAGAATAAGTATAATAATAACAGTTATAGCGATAATAATAATAGTAATAAGGGAAATAATAATAAATATCAGGATAAAGACAAGATTAATAGGGATAGTAATAATAGAAGATGTATAATAATAACAGTCATTGCGATAATAATAATAGAAATAAGGATAATAATAATAGTTACAGTGCTAATAATAATAGTAACAAGCATAATAATAATAGTTATAAGGATAGAGACAAGAGTAATAGGGATAGTAATAATAGAATAAGGATAATAATAACAGTCATAGCGATAATAATAATAGTAATAAGGATAATAATAATAGTTATAAGGATAGAGACAAGAGTAATGGGGATAGTAATAATAGAATAAGTATAATAATAACAGTCATAGCGATAATAATAATAGTAGTAAGGATAATAATAATAGTTATAGCGATAATAATAATAGTAATATGCATAATAATAATAGTTATAAGGATAATAATAATAGTTATAAGGATAAAGAGAAGAGTAATAGGGATTGTAATAATAGAATAAGGATAATAATAACAGCCATAGCGATAATAATAATAGTAGTAAGGATAATAATAATAGTTATAGCGATAATAATAATAGTAATAAGGATAATAATAATAGTTATAAGGATAATAATAATAGTTATAAGGATAAAGACAAGAGTAATAGGGATAGTAATAATAGAATAAGTATAATAATAACAGTTATTGCGATAATAATAATAGTCATAAGGGAAATAATAATAAATATCAGGATAAAGACAAGAGAAATACGGATAGTAATAATAGATGAAGTATAATAATAACAGTCATTGCGATAATAATAATAGAAATAAGGAAAATAATAATAGTTACAGTGCTAATAATAATAGTTATAAGGATAGAGACAAGAGTAATAGGGATAGTAATAAAAGAATAAGGATAATAATAACAGTCATAGCGATAATAATAATAGTAATGAGGATAACAATAATAGTTATAGAGATAATAATACTAGTAATAAGGATAATAATAATAGTTATAAGGATAGAGACAAGAGTAATAGGGATAGTAATAATAGAATAAGGATAATAATAACAGTCATAGCGATATTAATAATAGTAATGAGGATAACAATAACAGTTATAGAGATAATAATACTAGTAATAAGGATAATAATAATAGTTATAAGGATAAAGAGAAGAGTAATAGGGATAGTAATAATAGAATAAGGATAATAATAACAGTCATAGCGATAATAATAATAGTAATGAGGATAACAATAATAGTTATAGAGATAATAATACTAGTAATAAGGATAATAATAATAGTTATAAGGATAATAATAATAGTAATAAGGGAAATAATAATAGTTATAAGGATAAAGACAAGAGTAATAGGGATAGTAATAATAGAATAAGTATAATAATAACAGTCATAGCGATAATAATAATAGTAATAAGGATAATAATAATAGTTATAAGGATAGAGACAAGAGTAATAGGGATAGTAATAATAGAATAAGTATAATAATAACAGTTATTGCGATAATAATAATAGTAATAAGGGAAATAATAATAAATATCAGGATAAAGACAAGAGTAATAGGGATAGTAATAATAGAAGAAGTATAATAATAACAGTCATTGCGATAATAATAATAGAAATAAGGATAATAATAATAGTTATAGTGCTAATAATAATAGTTATAAGGATAGAGACAAGAGTAATAGGGATAGTAATAATAGAATAAGGATAATAATAACAGTCATAGCGATAATAATAATAGTAATGAGGATAACAATAATAGTTATAGAGATAATAATACTAGTAATAAGGATAATAATAATAGTAGTAAGGATAATAATAATTGTTATAAGGATAAAGAGAAGAGTAATAGGGATAGTAATAATAGAATAAGGATAATAATAACAGTCATTGCGATAATAATAATAGTAATAAGGATAATAATAATAGTTATAGCGATAATAATAATAGTAATAAGGATAATAATAATACTTATAAGGATAAAGACAAGAGTAATAGGGATAGTAATAACAGGAGAAGTATAATAATAACAGTCATTGCGATAATAATAATAGAAATAAGGATAATAATAATAGTTATAGTGCTAATAATAATAGTAATAAGCATAATAATAATAGTTATAAGGATAGAGACAAGAGTAATAGGGATAGTAATAGTAGAATAAGCATAATAATAACAGTCATAGCGAAAATAATAATAGTAATAAGGATAATAATAATAGTTATAGTGCTAGTAATAATAGAATAAGGATAATAATAACAGTCATAGCGATAATAATAATAGTAATGAGGATAACAATAACAGTTATAGAGATAATAATACTAGTAATAAGGATAATAATAATAGTTATAAGGATAAAGAGAAGAGTAATAGGGATAGTAATAATAGAATAAGGATAATAATAACAGTCATAGCTATAATAATAATAGTAATAAGGGAAATAATAATAGTTATAAGGATAAAGACAAGAGTAATAGGGATAGTAATAATAGAATAAGTATAATAATAACAGTCATAGCGATAATAATAATAGTTATAAGGATAGAGACAAGAGTAATAGGGATAGTAATAATAGAATAAGTATAATAATAACAGTCATAGCGATAATAATAATAGTAGTAAGGATAATAATAATAGTTATAGCGATAATAATAATAGTAATATGCATAATAATAATAGTTATAAGGATAATAATAATAGTTATAAGGATAATAATAATAGTTATAAGGATAAAGAGAAGAGTAATAGGGATAGTAATAATAGAATAAGGATAATAATAACAGCCATAGCGATAATAATAATAGTAGTAAGGATAATAATAATAGTAGTAAGGATAATAATAATAGTTATAGCGATAATAATAATAGTAATAAGGATAATAATAATAGTTATAGCGATAATAATAATAGTAATAAGGATAATAATAATACTTATAAGGATAAAGACAAGAGTAATAGGGATAGTAATAATAGGAGAAGTATAATAATAACAGTCATTGCGATAATAATAATAGAAATAAGGATAATAATAATAGTTATAGTGCTAATAATAATAGTAATAAGCATAATAATAATAGTTATAAGGATAGAGACAAGAGTAATAGGGATAGTAATAGTAGAATAAGCATAATAATAACAGTCATAGCGAAAATAATAATAGTAGTAAGGATAATAATAATAGTTATAGCGATAATAATAATAGTAATAAGGGTAATAATAATAGTTATAAGGATAATAATAATAGTAATAAGGGAAATAATAATAGTTATAAGGATAAAGACAAGAGTAATAGGGATAGTAATAATAGAATAAGTATAATAATAACAGTCATAGCGATAATAATAATAGTAATGAGGATAACAATAATAGTTATAGAGATAATAATACTAGTAATAAGGATAATAATAATAGTAGTAAGGATAATAATAATTGTTATAAGGATAAAGAGAAGAGTAATAGGGATAGTAATAATAGGAGAAGTATAATAATAACAGTCATTGCGATAATAATAATAGAAATAAGGATAATAATAATAGTTATAGTGCTAATAATAATAGTAATAAGCATAATAATAATAGTTATAAGGATAGAGACAAGAGTAATAGGGATAGTAATAGTAGAATAAGGATAATAATAACAGTCATAGCGATAATAATAATAGTAGTAAGGATAATAATAATAGTTATATCGATAATAATAATAGCAATAAGGATAATAATAATTGTTATAAGGATAAAGAGAAGAGTAATAGGGATAGTAATAATAGAATAAGGATAATAATAACAGTCATTGCGATAATAATAATAGTAGTAAGGATAATAATAATAGTTATAGCGATAATAATAATAGTAATAAGGATAATAATAATAGTTATAAGGATAAAGACAAGAATAATAGGGATAGTAATAATAGAATAAGGATAATAATAACAGTCATAGCGATAATAATAATAGTAATGAGGATAATAATAATAGTTATAAGGATAGAGACAAGAGTAATAATAGAATAAGGATAATAATAACAGTCATAGCGATAATAATAATTGTAATAAGGGTAATAATAATAGTTATAAGGATAATAATAATAGTTACAAGGATAGAGAGAAGAGTAATAGGGATAGTAATAATAGAATAAGCATAATAATAACAGTCATAGCGATAATAATAATAGTAGTAAGGATAATAATAATAGTTATAGCGATAATAATAATAGTAATAAGGGTAATAATAATAGTTATAAGGATAATAATAATAGTTATAAGGATAAAGACAAGAGTAATAGGGATAGTAATAATAGAATAAGTATAATAATAACAGTTATAGCGATAATAATAATAGTAATAAGGGAAATAATAATAAATATCAGGATAAAGACAAGAGTAATAGGGATAGTAATAATAGAAGATGTATAATAATAACAGTCATTGCGATAATAATAATAGAAATAAGGATAATAATAATAGTTACAGTGCTAACAATAATAGTAACAAGCATAATAATAATAGTTATAAGGATAGAGACAAGAGTAATAGGGATAGTAATAATAGAATAAGGATAATAATAACAGTCATAGCGATAATAATAATAGTAATAAGGATAATAATAATAGTTATAAGGATAGAGACAAGAGTAATAGGGATAGTAATAATAGAATAAGTATAATAATAACAGTCATAGCGATAATAATAATAGTAGTAAGGATAATAATAATAGTTATAGCGATAATAATAATAGTAATAGGCATAATAATAATAGTTATAAGGATAATAATAATAGTTATAAGGATAAAGAGAAGAGTAATAGGGATTGTAATAATAGAATAAGCATAATAATAACAGTCATAGCGATAATAATAATAGTAGTAAGGACAATAATAATAGTTATAGCGATAATAATAATAGTAATAAGGGTAATAATAATAGTTATAAGGATAATAATAATAGTTATAAGGATAAAGACAAGAGTAATAGGGATAGTAATAATAGAATAAGTATAATAATAACAGTTATAGCGATAATAATAATAGTAATAAGGGAAATAATAATAAATATCAGGATAAAGACAAGATTAATAGGGATAGTAATAATAGAAGATGTATAATAATAACAGTCATTGCGATAATAATAATAGAAATAAGGATAATAATAATAGTTACAGTGCTAATAATAATAGTAACAAGCATAATAATAATAGTTATAAGGATAGAGACAAGAGTAATAGGGATAGTAATAATAGAATAAGGATAATAATAACAGTCATAGCGATAATAATAATAGTAATAAGGATAATAATAATAGTTATAAGGATAGAGACAAGAGTAATGGGGATAGTAATAATAGAATAAGTATAATAATAACAGTCATAGCGATAATAATAATAGTAGTAAGGATAATAATAATAGTTATAGCGATAATAATAATAGTAATATGCATAATAATAATAGTTATAAGGATAATAATAATAGTTATAAGGATAAAGAGAAGAGTAATAGGGATTGTAATAATAGAATAAGGATAATAATAACAGCCATAGCGATAATAATAATAGTAGTAAGGATAATAATAATAGTTATAGCGATAATAATAATAGTAATAAGGATAATAATAATAGTTATAAGGATAATAATAATAGTTATAAGGATAAAGACAAGAGTAATAGGGATAGTAATAATAGAATAAGTATAATAATAACAGTTATTGCGATAATAATAATAGTAATAAGGGAAATAATAATAAATATCAGGATAAAGACAAGAGAAATACGGATAGTAATAATAGATGAAGTATAATAATAACAGTCATTGCGATAATAATAATAGAAATAAGGAAAATAATAATAGTTACAGTGCTAATAATAATAGTTATAAGGATAGAGACAAGAGTAATAGGGATAGTAATAAAAGAATAAGGATAATAATAACAGTCATAGCGATAATAATAATAGTAATGAGGATAACAATAATAGTTATAGAGATAATAATACTAGTAATAAGGATAATAATAATAGTTATAAGGATAGAGACAAGAGTAATAGGGATAGTAATAATAGAATAAGGATAATAATAACAGTCATAGCGATATTAATAATAGTAATGAGGATAACAATAACAGTTATAGAGATAATAATACTAGTAATAAGGATAATAATAATAGTTATAAGGATAAAGAGAAGAGTAATAGGGATAGTAATAATAGAATAAGGATAATAATAACAGTCATAGCGATAATAATAATAGTAATGAGGATAACAATAATAGTTATAGAGATAATAATACTAGTAATAAGGATAATAATAATAGTTATAAGGATAATAATAATAGTAATAAGGGAAATAATAATAGTTATAAGGATAAAGACAAGAGTAATAGGGATAGTAATAATAGAATAAGTATAATAATAACAGTCATAGCGATAATAATAATAGTAATAAGGATAATAATAATAGTTATAAGGATAGAGACAAGAGTAATAGGGATAGTAATAATAGAATAAGTATAATAATAACAGTTATTGCGATAATAATAATAGTAATAAGGGAAATAATAATAAATATCAGGATAAAGACAAGAGTAATAGGGATAGTAATAATAGAAGAAGTATAATAATAACAGTCATTGCGATAATAATAATAGAAATAAGGATAATAATAATAGTTATAGTGCTAATAATAATAGTTATAAGGATAGAGACAAGAGTAATAGGGATAGTAATAATAGAATAAGGATAATAATAACAGTCATAGCGATAATAATAATAGTAATGAGGATAACAATAATAGTTATAGAGATAATAATACTAGTAATAAGGATAATAATAATAGTAGTAAGGATAATAATAATTGTTATAAGGATAAAGAGAAGAGTAATAGGGATAGTAATAATAGAATAAGGATAATAATAACAGTCATTGCGATAATAATAATAGTAATAAGGATAATAATAATAGTTATAGTGCTAATAATAATAGTAATAAGCATAATAATAATAGTTATAAGGATAGAGACAAGAGTAATAGGGATAGTAATAGTAGAATAAGCATAATAATAACAGTCATAGCGAAAATAATAATAGTAATAAGGATAATAATAATAGTTATAGTGCTAGTAATAATAGAATAAGGATAATAATAACAGTCATAGCGATAATAATAATAGTAATGAGGATAACAATAACAGTTATAGAGATAATAATACTAGTAATAAGGATAATAATAATAGTTATAAGGATAATAATAATAGTTATAAGGATAAAGAGAAGAGTAATAGGGATAGTAATAATAGAATAAGGATAATAATAACAGTCATAGCTATAATAATAATAGTAATAAGGGAAATAATAATAGTTATAAGGATAAAGACAAGAGTAATAGGGATAGTAATAATAGAATAAGTATAATAATAACAGTCATAGCGATAATAATAATAGTTATAAGGATAGAGACAAGAGTAATAGGGATAGTAATAATAGAATAAGTATAATAATAACAGTCATAGCGATAATAATAATAGTAGTAAGGATAATAATAATAGTTATAGCGATAATAATAATAGTAATATGCATAATAATAATAGTTATAAGGATAATAATAATAGTTATAAGGATAATAATAATAGTTATAAGGATAAAGAGAAGAGTAATAGGGATAGTAATAATAGAATAAGGATAATAATAACAGCCATAGCGATAATAATAATAGTAGTAAGGATAATAATAATAGTAGTAAGGATAATAATAATAGTTATAGCGATAATAATAATAGTAATAAGGATAATAATAATAGTAGTAAGGATAATAATAATTGTTATAAGGATAAAGAGAAGAGTAATAGGGATATTAATAATAGAATAAGGATAATAATAACAGTCATTGCGATAATAATAATAGTAATAAGGATAATAATAATAGTTATAGCGATAATAATAATAGTAATAAGGATAATAATAATACTTATAAGGATAAAGACAAGAGTAATAGGGATAGTAATAATAGGAGAAGTATAATAATAACAGTCATTGCGATAATAATAATAGAAATAAGGATAATAATAATAGTTATAGTGCTAATAATAATAGTAATAAGCATAATAATAATAGTTATAAGGATAGAGACAAGAGTAATAGGGATAGTAATAGTAGAATAAGCATAATAATAACAGTCATAGCGAAAATAATAATAGTAGTAAGGATAATAATAATAGTTATAGCGATAATAATAATAGTAATAAGGGTAATAATAATAGTTATAAGGATAATAATAATAGTAATAAGGGAAATAATAATAGTTATAAGGATAAAGACAAGAGTAATAGGGATAGTAATAATAGAATAAGTATAATAATAACAGTCATAGCGATAATAATAATAGTAATGAGGATAACAATAATAGTTATAGAGATAATAATACTAGTAATAAGGATAATAATAATAGTAGTAAGGATAATAATAATTGTTATAAGGATAAAGAGAAGAGTAATAGGGATAGTAATAATAGGAGAAGTATAATAATAACAGTCATTGCGATAATAATAATAGAAATAAGGATAATAATAATAGTTATAGTGCTAATAATAATAGTAATAAGCATAATAATAATAGTTATAAGGATAGAGACAAGAGTAATAGGGATAGTAATAGTAGAATAAGGATAATAATAACAGTCATAGCGATAATAATAATAGTAGTAAGGATAATAATAATAGTTATATCGATAATAATAATAGCAATAAGGATAATAATAATTGTTATAAGGATAAAGAGAAGAGTAATAGGGATAGTAATAATAGAATAAGGATAATAATAACAGTCATTGCGATAATAATAATAGTAGTAAGGATAATAATAATAGTTATAGCGATAATAATAATAGTAATAAGGATAATAATAATAGTTATAAGGATAAAGACAAGAATAATAGGGATAGTAATAATAGAATAAGGATAATAATAACAGTCATAGCGATAATAATAATAGTAATGAGGATAATAATAATAGTTATAAGGATAGAGACAAGAGTAATAATAGAATAAGGATAATAATAACAGTCATAGCGATAATAATAATTGTAATAAGGGTAATAATAATAGTTATAAGGATAATAATAATAGTTACAAGGATAGAGAGAAGAGTAATAGGGATAGTAATAATAGAATAAGCATAATAATAACAGTCATAGCGATAATAATAATAGTAGTAAGGATAATAATAATAGTTATAGCGATAATAATAATAGTAATAAGGGTAATAATAATAGTTATAAGGATAATAATAATAGTTATAAGGATAAAGACAAGAGTAATAGGGATAGTAATAATAGAATAAGTATAATAATAACAGTTATAGCGATAATAATAATAGTAATAAGGGAAATAATAATAAATATCAGGATAAAGACAAGAGTAATAGGGATAGTAATAATAGAAGATGTATAATAATAACAGTCATTGCGATAATAATAATAGAAATAAGGATAATAATAATAGTTACAGTGCTAATAATAATAGTAACAAGCATAATAATAATAGTTATAAGGATAGAGACAAGAGTAATAGGGATAGTAATAATAGAATAAGGATAATAATAACAGTCATAGCGATAATAATAATAGTAATAAGGATAATAATAATAGTTATAAGGATAGAGACAAGAGTAATAGGGATAGTAATAATAGAATAAGTATAATAATAACAGTCATAGCGATAATAATAATAGTAGTAAGGATAATAATAATAGTTATAGCGATAATAATAATAGTAATAGGCATAATAATAATAGTTATAAGGATAATAATAATAGTTATAAGGATAAAGAGAAGAGTAATAGGGATTGCAATAATAGAATAAGCATAATAATAACAGTCATAGCGATAATAATAATAGTAGTAAGGATAATAATAATAGTTATAGCGATAATAATAATAGTAATAAGGGTAATAATAATAGTTATAAGGATAATAATAATAGTTATAAGGATAAAGACAAGAGTAATAGGGATAGTAATAATAGAATAAGTATAATAATAACAGTTATAGCGATAATAATAATAGTAATAAGGGAAATAATAATAAATATCAGGATAAAGACAAGATTAATAGGGATAGTAATAATAGAAGATGTATAATAATAACAGTCATTGCGATAATAATAATAGAAATAAGGATAATAATAATAGTTACAGTGCTAATAATAATAGTAACAAGCATAATAATAATAGTTATAAGGATAGAGACAAGAGTAATAGGGATAGTAATAATAGAATAAGGATAATAATAACAGTCATAGCGATAATAATAATAGTAATAAGGATAATAATAATAGTTATAAGGATAGAGACAAGAGTAATGGGGATAGTAATAATAGAATAAGTATAATAATAACAGTCATAGCGATAATAATAATAGTAGTAAGGATAATAATAATAGTTATAGCGATAATAATAATAGTAATATGCATAATAATAATAGTTATAAGGATAATAATAATAGTTATAAGGATAAAGAGAAGAGTAATAGGGATTGTAATAATAGAATAAGGATAATAATAACAGCCATAGCGATAATAATAATAGTAGTAAGGATAATAATAATAGTTATAGCGATAATAATAATAGTAATAAGGATAATAATAATAGTTATAAGGATAATAATAATAGTTATAAGGATAAAGACAAGAGTAATAGGGATAGTAATAATAGAATAAGTATAATAATAACAGTTATTGCGATAATAATAATAGTAATAAGGGAAATAATAATAAATATCAGGATAAAGACAAGAGAAATACGGATAGTAATAATAGATGAAGTATAATAATAACAGTCATTGCGATAATAATAATAGAAATAAGGAAAATAATAATAGTTACAGTGCTAATAATAATAGTTATAAGGATAGAGACAAGAGTAATAGGGATAGTAATAAAAGAATAAGGATAATAATAACAGTCATAGCGATAATAATAATAGTAATGAGGATAACAATAATAGTTATAGAGATAATAATACTAGTAATAAGGATAATAATAATAGTTATAAGGATAGAGACAAGAGTAATAGGGATAGTAATAATAGAATAAGGATAATAATAACAGTCATAGCGATATTAATAATAGTAATGAGGATAACAATAACAGTTATAGAGATAATAATACTAGTAATAAGGATAATAATAATAGTTATAAGGATAAAGAGAAGAGTAATAGGGATAGTAATAATAGAATAAGGATAATAATAACAGTCATAGCGATAATAATAATAGTAATGAGGATAACAATAATAGTTATAGAGATAATAATACTAGTAATAAGGATAATAATAATAGTTATAAGGATAATAATAATAGTAATAAGGGAAATAATAATAGTTATAAGGATAAAGACAAGAGTAATAGGGATAGTAATAATAGAATAAGTATAATAATAACAGTCATAGCGATAATAATAATAGTAATAAGGATAATAATAATAGTTATAAGGATAGAGACAAGAGTAATAGGGATAGTAATAATAGAATAAGTATAATAATAACAGTTATTGCGATAATAATAATAGTAATAAGGGAAATAATAATAAATATCAGGATAAAGACAAGAGTAATAGGGATAGTAATAATAGAAGAAGTATAATAATAACAGTCATTGCGATAATAATAATAGAAATAAGGATAATAATAATAGTTATAGTGCTAATAATAATAGTTATAAGGATAGAGACAAGAGTAATAGGGATAGTAATAATAGAATAAGGATAATAATAACAGTCATAGCGATAATAATAATAGTAATGAGGATAACAATAATAGTTATAGAGATAATAATACTAGTAATAAGGATAATAATAATAGTAGTAAGGATAATAATAATTGTTATAAGGATAAAGAGAAGAGTAATAGGGATAGTAATAATAGAATAAGGATAATAATAACAGTCATTGCGATAATAATAATAGTAATAAGGATAATAATAATAGTTATAGCGATAATAATAATAGTAATAAGGATAATAATAATACTTATAAGGATAAAGACAAGAGTAATAGGGATAGTAATAACAGGAGAAGTATAATAATAACAGTCATTGCGATAATAATAATAGAAATAAGGATAATAATAATAGTTATAGTGCTAATAATAATAGTAATAAGCATAATAATAATAGTTATAAGGATAGAGACAAGAGTAATAGGGATAGTAATAGTAGAATAAGCATAATAATAACAGTCATAGCGAAAATAATAATAGTAATAAGGATAATAATAATAGTTATAGTGCTAGTAATAATAGAATAAGGATAATAATAACAGTCATAGCTATAATAATAATAGTAATAAGGGAAATAATAATAGTTATAAGGATAAAGACAAGAGTAATAGGGATAGTAATAATAGAATAAGTATAATAATAACAGTCATAGCGATAATAATAATAGTTATAAGGATAGAGACAAGAGTAATAGGGATAGTAATAATAGAATAAGTATAATAATAACAGTCATAGCGATAATAATAATAGTAGTAAGGATAATAATAATAGTTATAGCGATAATAATAATAGTAATATGCATAATAATAATAGTTATAAGGATAATAATAATAGTTATAAGGATAATAATAATAGTTATAAGGATAAAGAGAAGAGTAATAGGGATAGTAATAATAGAATAAGGATAATAATAACAGCCATAGCGATAATAATAATAGTAGTAAGGATAATAATAATAGTAGTAAGGATAATAATAATAGTTATAGCGATAATAATAATAGTAATAAGGATAATAATAATAGTAGTAAGGATAATAATAATTGTTATAAGGATAAAGAGAAGAGTAATAGGGATATTAATAATAGAATAAGGATAATAATAACAGTCATTGCGATAATAATAATAGTAATAAGGATAATAATAATAGTTATAGCGATAATAATAATAGTAATAAGGATAATAATAATACTTATAAGGATAAAGACAAGAGTAATAGGGATAGTAATAATAGGAGAAGTATAATAATAACAGTCATTGCGATAATAATAATAGAAATAAGGATAATAATAATAGTTATAGTGCTAATAATAATAGTAATAAGCATAATAATAATAGTTATAAGGATAGAGACAAGAGTAATAGGGATAGTAATAGTAGAATAAGCATAATAATAACAGTCATAGCGAAAATAATAATAGTAGTAAGGATAATAATAATAGTTATAGCGATAATAATAATAGTAATAAGGGTAATAATAATAGTTATAAGGATAATAATAATAGTAATAAGGGAAATAATAATAGTTATAAGGATAAAGACAAGAGTAATAGGGATAGTAATAATAGAATAAGTATAATAATAACAGTCATAGCGATAATAATAATAGTAATGAGGATAACAATAATAGTTATAGAGATAATAATACTAGTAATAAGGATAATAATAATAGTAGTAAGGATAATAATAATTGTTATAAGGATAAAGAGAAGAGTAATAGGGATAGTAATAATAGGAGAAGTATAATAATAACAGTCATTGCGATAATAATAATAGAAATAAGGATAATAATAATAGTTATAGTGCTAATAATAATAGTAATAAGCATAATAATAATAGTTATAAGGATAGAGACAAGAGTAATAGGGATAGTAATAGTAGAATAAGCATAATAATAACAGTCATAGCGAAAATAATAATAGTAATAAGGATAATAATAATAGTTATAGTGCTAGTAATAATAGAATAAGGATAATAATAACAGTCATAGCGATAATAATAATAGTAATGAGGATAACAATAACAGTTATAGAGATAATAATACTAGTAATAAGGATAATAATAATAGTTATAAGGATAATAATAATAGTTATAAGGATAAAGAGAAGAGTAATAGGGATAGTAATAATAGAATAAGGATAATAATAACAGTTATAGCGATAATAATAATAGTAATGAGGATAACAATAATAGTTATAGAGATAATAATACTAGTAATAAGGATAATAATAATAGTAGTAAGGATAATAATAATAGTTATAAGGATAATAATAATAGTTATAAGGATAAAGAGAAGAGTAATAGGGATAGTAATAATAGAATAAGGATAATAATAACAGCCATAGCGATAATAATAATAGTAGTAAGAATAATAATAATAGTTATAGCGATAATAATGATAGTAATAAGGATAATAATAATTGTTATAAGGATAAAGAGAAGAGTAATAGGGATAGTAATAATAGAATAAGGATAATAATAACAGTCATAGCGATAATAATAATAGTAGTAAGGATAATAATAATAGTTATAGCGATAATAATAATAGTAATAAGGGTAATAATAATAGTTATAAGGATAATAATAATAGTTATAAGGATAAAGACAAGAGTAATAGGGATAGTAATAATAGAATAAGTATAATAATAACAGTTATTGCGATAATAATAATAGTAATAAGGGAAATAATAACAAATATCAGGATAAAGACAAGAGTAATAGGGATAGTAATAATAGAAGAAGTATAATAATAACAGTCATTGCGATAATAATAATAGAAATAAGGATAATAATAATAGATATAGTGCTAATAATAATAGTTATAAGGATAGAGACAAGAGTAATAGGGATAGTAATAATAGAATAAGGATAATAATAACAGTTATAGCGATAATAATAATAGTAATGAGGATAACAATAATAGTTATAGAGACAATAATACTAGTAATAAGGATAATAATAATAGTTATAAGGATAGAGACAAGAGTAATAGGGATAGTAATAATTGAATAAGGATAATAATAACAGTCATAGCGATAATAATAATAGTTATAAGGATAGAGACAAGAGTAATAGGGATAGTAATAATAGAATAAGTATAATAATAACAGTCATAGCGATAATAATAATAGTAGTAAGGATAATAATAATAGTTATAGCGATAATAATAATAGTAATATGCATAATAATAATAGTTATAAGGATAATAATAATAGTTATAAGGATAATAATAATAGTTATAAGGATAAAGAGAAGAGTAATAGGGATAGTAATAATAGAATAAGGATAATAATAACAGCCATAGCGATAATAATAATAGTAGTAAGGATAATAATAATAGTAGTAAGGATAATAATAATAGTTATAGCGATAATAATAATAGTAATAAGGATAATAATAATTGTTATAAGGATAAAGAGAAGAGTAATAGGGATAGTAATAATAGAATAAGGATAATAATAACAGTCATAGCGATAACAATAATAGTAGTAAGGATAATAATAATAGTTATAGCGATAATAATAATAGTAATAAGGGTAATAATAATAGTTATAAGGATAATAATAATAGTAATAAGGGAAATAATAATAGTTATAAGGATAAAGACAAGAGTAATAGGGATAGTAATAATAGAATAAGTATAATAATAACAGTCATAGCGATAATAATAATAGTAATGAGGATAACAATAATAGTTATAGAGATAATAATACTAGTAATAAGGATAATAATAATAGTAGTAAGGATAATAATAATTGTTATAAGGATAAAGAGAAGAGTAATAGGGATATTAATAATAGAATAAGGATAATAATAACAGTCATTGCGATAATAATAATAGTAATAAGGATAATAATAATAGTTATAGCGATAATAATAATAGTAATAAGGATAATAATAATACTTATAAGGATAAAGATAAGAGTAATAGGGATAGTAATAATAGGAGAAGTATAATAATAACAGTCATTGCGATAATAATAATAGAAATAAGGATAATAATAATAGTTATAGTGCTAATAATAATAGTAATAAGCATAATAATAATAGTTATAAGGATAGAGACAAGAGTAATAGGGATAGTAATAGTAGAATAAGCATAATAATAACAGTCATAGCGAAAATAATAATAGTAATAAGGATAATAATAATAGTTATAGTGCTAGTAATAATAGAATAAGGATAATAATAACAGTCATAGCGATAATAATAATAGTAATGAGGATAACAATAACAGTTATAGAGATAATAATACTAGTAATAAGGATATTAATAATAGTTATAAGGATAATAATAATAGTTATAAGGATAAAGAGAAGAGTAATAGGGATAGTAATAATAGAATAAGGATAATAATAACAGTTATAGCGATAATAATAATAGTAATGAGGATAACAATAATAGTTATAGAGATAATAATACTAGTAATAAGGATAATAATAATAGTAGTAAGGATAATAATAATTGTTATAAGGATAAAGAGAAGAGTAATAGGGATAGTAATAATAGAAGAAGTATAATAATAACAGTCATTGCGATAATAATAATGGAAATAAGGATAATAATAATAGTTATAGTGCTAAAAATAATAGTAATAAGCATAATAATAATAGTTATAAGGATAGAGACAAGAGTAATAGGGATAGTAATAATACAAAAAGGATAATAATAACAGTCATAGCGATAATAATAATAGTAATGAGGATAACAATAATAGTTATAGAGATAATAATACTAGTAAGAAGGATAATAATAATAGTTATAAGGATAATAATAATAGTTATAAGGATAAAGAGAAGAGTAGTAGGGATAGTAATAATAGAATAAGGATAATAGTAACAGTCATAGCGATAATAATAATAGTAGTAAGGATAATAATAATAGTCATGGCGATAATAATAATAGTAATAAGGATAATAATAATAGTTATAAGGATAAAGACAAGAGTAATAGTGATAGTAATAATAGAATAAGGATTATAATAACAGTCATAGCGATAATAATAATAGTAGTGAGGATAATAATAATAGTTATAAGGATAGAGACAAGAGTAATAGGGATAGTAATAATAGAATAAGTATAATAATAACAGTTATAGCGATAATAATAATAGTAATAAGGGAAATAATAATAAATATCAGGATAAAGACAAGAGTAATAGGGATAGTAATAATAGAAGAAGTATAATAATAACAGTCATTGCGATAATAATAATAGAAATAAGGATAATAATAATAGTTATAGTGCTAATAATAATAGTAATAAGCATAATAATAATAGTTATAAGGATAGAGACAAGAGTAATAGGGATAGTAATAATAGAATAAGGATAATAATAACAGTCATAGCGATAATAATAATAGTAATGAGGATAACAATAATAGTTATAGAGATAATAATACTAGTAATAAGGATAATAATAACAGTTATAATGATAATTAGTAATAAGGGAAATAATAATAGTTATAAGGATAAAGACAAGAGTAATAGGGATAGTAATAATAGAATAAGGATAATAATAACAGTCATAGCGATAATAATAATAGTAGTAAGGATAATAATAATAGTTATAGCGATAATAATAATAGTAATAAGGGTAATAATAATAGTTATAAGGATAATAATAATAGTTATAAGGATAAAGACAAGAGTAATAGGGATAGTAATAATAGAATAAGTATAATAATAACAGTTATTGCGATAATAATAATAGTAATTAGGGAAATAATAATAAATATCAGGATAAAGACAAGAGTAATAGGGATAGTAATAATAGAAGAAGTATAATAATAACAGTCATTGCGATAATAATAATAGTAATAAGGATAAACATAATACTTATAGTGCTAATAATACTAGTAATAAGGATAATAATAACAGTTATAATGATAATAATAATAGTAATAAGGGAAATAATAATAGTTATAAGGATAAAGACAAGAGTAATAGGGATAGTAATAATAGAATAAGGATAATAATAACAGTCATAACGATAATAATAATAGTAATGAGGATAATAATAATAGTTATAAGGATAGAGACAAGAGTAATAGGGATAGTAATAATAGAATAAGTATAATAATAACAGTTATAGCGATAATAATAATAGTAATAAGGGAAGTAATAATAAATATCAGGATAAAGACAAGAGTAATAGGGATAGTAATAATAGAAGAAGTATGATAATAACAGTCATTGCGATAATAATAATAGAAATAAGGATAATAATAATAGTTATAGTGCTAATAATAATAGTAATAAGCATAATAATAATAGTTATAGTGCCAATAATAATAGTAATAAGCATAATAATAATAGTTATAAGGATAGAGACAAGAGTAATAGGGATAGTAATAATAGAATAAGGATAATAATAACAGTCATAGCGATAATAATAATTGTAATAAGGGAAATAATAATAATTATCAGGACAAAGACAAGAGTAATAGGGATAGTAATAATAGAATAAGGATAATAATAACAGTCATAGCGATAATAATAATAGTAGTAAGGATAATAATAATAGTAATAAGGGTAATAATAATAGTTATAAGGATAATAATAATAGTTATAAGGATAAAGACAAGAGTAATAGGGATAGTAATAATAGAATAAGTATAATAATAACAGTTATAGCGATAATAATAATAGTAATAAGGGAAATAATAATAAATATCAGGATAAAGACAAGAGTAATAGGGATAGTAATAATAGAAGAAGTATAATAATAACAGTCATTGCGATAATAATAATAGAAATAAGGATAATAATAATAGTTACAGTGCTAATAATAATAGTAACAAGCATAATAATAATAGTTATAAGGATAGAGACAAGAGTAATAGGGATAGATATAATAGAATAAGGATAATAATAACAGTCAGAGCGATAATAATAATAGTAATGAGGATAACAATAATAGTTATAGAGATAATAATACTAGTAATAAGGATAATAATAATAGTTATAGCGATAATAATAATAGTAATAAGGATAATAATAATAGTTATAAGGATAAAGACAAGAGTAATAGGGATAGTAATAATAGAATAAGTATAATAATAACAGTCATAGCGATAATAATAATAGTAATGAGGATAACAATAACAGTTATAGAGATAATAATACTAGTAATAAGGATAATAATAATAGTTATAAGGATAATAATAATAGTTATAAGGATAAAGAGAAGAGTAATAGGGATAGTAATAATAGAATAAGGATAATAATAACAGTCATAGCGATAATAATAATAGTAATAAGGGAAATAATAATAGTTATAAGGATAAAGACAAGAGTAATAGGGATAGTAATAATAGAATAAGTATAATAATAACAGTCATAGCGATAATAATAATAGTAGTAAGGATAATAATAATAGTTATATCGATAATAATAATAGTAATATGCATAATAATAATAGTTATAAGGATAATAATAATAGTTATAAGGATAAAGAGAAGAGTAATAGGGATAGTAATAATAGAATAAGGATAATAATAACAGCCATAGCGATAATAATAATAGTAGTAAGGATAATAATAATAGTTATAGCGATAATAATAATAGTAATAAGGATAATAATAATTGTTATAAGGATAAAGAGAAGAGTAATAGGGATAGTAATAATAGAATAAGGATAATAATAACAGTCATAGCGATAATAATAATAGTAGTAAGGATAATAATAATAGTTATAGCGATAATAATAATAGTAATAAGGGTAATAATAATAGTTATAAGGATAATAATAATAGTTATAAGGATAAAGACAAGAGTAATAGGGATAGTAATAATAGAATAAGTATAATAATAACAGTTATTGCGATAATAATAATAGTAATAAGGGAAATAATAACAAATATCGGGATAAAGACAAGAGTAATAGGGATAGTAATAATAGAAGAAGTATAATAATAACAGTCATTGCGATAATAATAATAGAAATAAGGATAATAATAATAGATATAGTGCTAATAATAATAGTTATAAGGATAGAGACAAGAGTAATAGGGATAGTAATAATAGAATAAGGATAATAATAACAGTCATAGCGATAATAATAATAGTAATGAGGATAACAATAATAGTTATAGAGATAATAATACTAGTAATAAGGATAATAATAATAGTTATAAGGATAGAGACAAGAGTAATAGGGATAGTAATAATTGAATAAGGATAATAATAACAGTCATAGCGATAATAATAATAGTAATGAGGATAACAGTAATAGTTATAGAGATAATAATACTAGTAATAAGGATAATAATAATAGTTATAAGGATAAAGAGAAGAGTAATAGGGATAGTAATAATAGAATAAGGATAATAATAACAGTTATAGCGATAATAATAATAGTAATGAGGATAACAATAATAGTTATAGAGATAATAATACTAGTAATAAGGATAATAATAATAGTAGTAAGGATAATAATAATTGTTATAAGGATAAAGAGAAGAGTAATAGGGATAGTAATAATAGAAGAAGTATAATAATAACAGTCATTGCGATAATAATAATGGAAATAAGGATAATAATAATAGTTATAGTGCTAAAAATAATAGTAATAAGCATAATAATAATAGTTATAAGGATAGAGACAAGAGTAATAGGGATAGTAATAATACAAAAAGGATAATAATAACAGTCATAGCGATAATAATAATAGTAATGAGGGTAACAATAATAGTTATAGAGATAATAATACTAGTAAGAAGGATAATAATAATAGTTATAAGGATAATAATAATAGTTATAAGGATAAAGAGAAGAGTAATAGGGATAGTAATAATTGAATAAGGATAATAGTAACAGTCATAGCGATAATAATAATAGTAGTAAGGATAATAATAATAGTCATAGCGATAATAATAATAGTAATGAGGATAATAATAATAGTTATAAGGATAGAGACAAGAGTAATAGGGATAGTAATAATAGAATAAGTATAATAATAACAGTTATAGCGATAATAATAATAGTAATAAGGGAAATAATAATAAATATCAGGATAAAGACAAGAGTAATAGTGATAGTAATAATAGAATAAGTATAATAATAACAGTTATTGCGATAATAATAATAGTAATAAGGGAAATAATAATAAATATCAGGATAAAGACAAGAGTAATAGGGATAGTAATAATAGAAGAAGTATAATAATAACAGTCATTGCGATAATAATAATAGAAATAAGGATAATAATAATAGTTATAGTGCTAATAATAATAGTTATAAGGATAGAGACAAGAGTAATAGGGATAGTAATAATAGAATAAGGATAATAATAACAGTCATAGCGATAATAATAATAGTAATGAGGATAACAATAATAGTTATAGAGATAATAATACTAGTAATAAGGATAATAATAACAGTTATAATGATAATAATAATAGTAATAAGGGAAATAATAATAGTTATAAGGATAAAGACAAGAGTAATAGGGATAGTAATAATAGAATAAGGATAATAATAACAGTCATAGCGATAATAATAATAGTAGTAAGGATAATAATAATAGTTATAGCGATAATAATAATAGTAATAAGGGTAATAATAATAGTTATAAGGATAATAATAATAGTTATAAGGATAAAGACAAGAGTAATAGGGATAGTAATAATAGAATAAGTATAATAATAACAGTTATTGCGATAATAATAATAGTAATAAGGGAAATAATAATAAATATCAGGATAAAGACAAGAGTAATAGGGATAGTAATAATAGAATAAGGATAATAATAACAGTCATAGCGATAATAATAATAGTAATGAGGATAACAATAATAGTTATAGAGATAATAATACTAGTAATAAGGATAATAATAACAGTTATAATGATAATAATAATAGTAATAAGGGAAATAATAATAGTTATAAGGATAAAGACAAGAGTAATAGGGATAGTAATAATAGAATAAGGATAATAATAACAGTCATAGCGATAATAATAATAGTAGTAAGGATAATAATAATAGTTATAGCGATAATAATAATAGTAATAAGGGTAATAATAATAGTTATAAGGATAAAGACAAGAGTAATAGGGATAGTAATAATAGAATAAGTATAATAATAACAGTTATTGCGATAATAATAATAGTAATAAGGGAAATAATAATAAATATCAGGATAAAGACAAGAGTAATAGGGATAGTAATAATAGAATAAGGATAATAATAACAGTCATAGCGATAATAATAATAGTAGTAAGGATAATAATAATAGTTATAGCGATAATAATAATAGTAATAAGGATAATAATAATAGTTATAAGGATAAAGACAAGAGTAATAGTGATAGTAGTAATAGAATAAGGATAATAATAACAGTCATAGCGATAATAATAATAGTAATGAGGATAACAATAATAGTTATAGACATAATAATACTAGTAATAAGGATAATAATAACAGTTATAATGATAATAATAATAGTAATAAGGGAAATAATAATAGTTATAAGGATAAAGACAAGAGTAATAGGGATAGTAATAATAGAATAAGGATAATAATAACAGTCATAGCGATAATAATAATAGTAGTAAGGATAACAATAATAGTTATAGAGATAATAATACTAGTAATAAGGATAATAATAATAGTAGTAAGGATAATAATAATTGTTATAAGGATAAAGAGATGAGTAATAGGGATAGTAATAATAGAATAAGGATAATAATAACAGTCATTGCGATAATAATAATAGTAATAAGGATAATAATAATAGTTATAGCGATAATAATAATAGTAATAAGGATAATAATAATACTTATAAGGATAAAGACAAGAGTAAGAGGGATAGTAATAATAGGAGAAGTATAATAATAACAGTCATTGCGATAATAATAATAGAAATAAGGATAATAATAATAGTTATAGTGCTAATAATAATAGTAATAAGCATAATAATAATAGTTATAAGGATAGAGACAAGAGTAATAGGGATAGTAATAGTAGAATAAGCATAATAATAACAGTCATAGCGAAAATAATAATAGTAATAAGGATAATAATAATAGTTATAGTGCTAGTAATAATAGAATAAGGATAATAATAACAGTCATAGCGATAATAATAATAGTAATGAGGATAACAATAACAGTTATAGAGATAATAATACTAGTAATAAGGATAATAATAATAGTTATAAGGATAAAGAGAAGAGTAATAGGGATAGTAATAATAGAATAAGGATAATAATAACAGTCATAGCGATAATAATAATAGTAGTAAGGATAATAATAATAGTTATAGCGATAATAATAATAGTAATAAGGGTAATAATAATAGTTATAAGGATAATAATAATAGTTATAAGGATAAAGACAAGAGTAATAGGGATAGTAATAATAGAATAAGTATAATAATAACAGTTATTGCGATAATAATAATAGTAATAAGGGAAATAATAACAAATATCAGGATAAAGACAAGAGTAATAGGGATAGTAATAATAGAAGAAGTATAATAATAACAGTCATTGCGATAATAATAATAGAAATAAGGATAATAATAACAGTCATTGCGATAATAATAATAGAAATAAGGATAATAATAATAGATATAGTGCTAATAATAATAGTTATAAGGATAGAGACAAGAGTAATAGGGATAGTAATAATAGAATAGGAATAATAATAACAGTCATAGCGATAATAATAATAGTAATGAGGATAACAATAATAGTTATAGAGATAATAATACTAGTAATAAGGATAATAATAACAGTCATAGCGATAATAATAATAGTAATGAGGATAACAGTAATAGTTATAGAGATAATAATACTAGTAATAAGGATAATAATAATAGTTATAAGGATAATAATAATAGTTATAAGGATAAAGAGAAGAGTAATAGGGATAGTAATAATAGAATAAGGATAATAATAACAGTTATAGCGATAATAATAATAGTTATAGAGATAATAATACTAGTAATAAGGATAATAATAATAGTAGTAAGGATAATAATAATTGTTATAAGGATAAAGAGAAGAGTAATAGGGATAGTAATAATAGAAGAAGTATAATAATAACAGTCATTGCGATAATAATAATGGAAATAAGGATAATAATAATAGTTATAGTGCTAAAAATAATAGTAATAAGCATAATAATAATAGTTATAAGGATAGAGACAAGAGTAATAGGGATAGTAATAATACAAAAAGGATAATAATAACAGTCATAGCGATAATAATAATAGTAATGAGGATAACAATAATAGTTATAGAGATAATAATACTAGTAAGAAGGATAATAATAATAGTTATAAGGATAATAATAATAGTTATAAGGATAAAGAGAAGAGTAATAGGGATAGATATAATAGAATAAGGATAATAATAACAGTCAGAGCGATAATAATAATAGTAATGAGGATAACAATAATAGTTATAAGGATAATAATACTAGTAAGAAGGATAATAATAATAGTTATAAGGATAGAGACAAGAGTAATAGGGATAGTAATAATAGAATAAGGATAATAATAACAGTCACAGCGATAATAATAATAGTAATGAGGATAACAATAATAGTTATAGAGATAATAATACTAGTAATAAGGATAATAATAATAGTTATAAGGATAATAATAATAGTTATAAGGATAAAGAGAAGAGTAATAGGGATAGTAATAATAGAATAAGGATAATAATAACAGTCATAGCGATAATAATAATAGTAATGAGGATAACAATAATAGTTATAGAGATAATAATACTAGTAATAAGGATAATAATAACAGTTATATTGATAATAATAATAGTAATAAGGGAAATAATAATAGTTATAAGGATAAAGACAAGAGTAATAGGGATAGTAATAATAGAATAACAATAATAATAACAGTTATAGCGATAATAATAATAGTAATAAGGGAAATAATAATAAATATCACGATAAAGACAAGAGTAATAGGGATAGTAATAATAGAAGAAGTATAATAATAACAGTCATTGCGATAATAATAATAGTAATAAGGATAATAATAATAGTTTTAGTGCTAATAATAATAGTAATAAGCATAACAATAAAAGTTATAAGGATAAAAACAAGAGTAATAGGGATAGTAATAATAGAATAAGTATAAAAATAACAGTCATAGCGATAATAATAATAGTAATAAGGATAATAATAATAGTTATAGTGCGAATAATAATAGTAATAAGGATAATCATAATAGTTATAGTGCTAATAATACTAGTAATAAGGATAATAATAACAGTTATAGCGATAATAATAATAGTAATAAGGGAAGTAATAATAAATATCAGGATAAAGACAAGAGTAATAGGGATAGTAATAATAGAAGAAGTATAATAATAACAGTCATTGCGATAATAATAATGGAAATAAGGATAATAATAATAGTTCTGGTGCTAAAAATAATAGTAATAAGCATAATAATAATAGTTATAAGGATAGAGACAAGAGTAATAGGGATAGTAATAATAGAAAAAGGATAATAATAACAGTCATAGCGATAATAATAATAGTAATGAGGATAACAATAATAGTTATAGAGATAATAATACTAGTAATAAGGACAATAATAACAGTTATAATGATAATAATAATAGTAATAAGGGAAATAATAATAGTTATAAGGATAAAGACAAGAGTAATAGGGATAGTAATAATAGAATAAGGATAATAATAACAGTCATAGCGATAATAATAATAGTAGTAGGGATAATAATAATAGTTATAGCGATAATAATAATAGTTATAAGAATAGAGACAAGAGTAATAGGGATAGTAATAGTAGAATAAGCATAATAATAACAGTCATAGCGATAATACTAATAGTAATAAGGATAATAATAATAGTTATAGTGCTAGTAATAATAGTAATAAGGATAATAATAATGGTTATAGCGATAATAATAATAGTAATAAGGATAATAATAATAGTTATAGTGCCAATAATAATAGTAATAAGCATAATAATAATAGTTATAAGGATAGAGACAAGAGTAATAGGGATAGTAATAATAGAATAAGGATAATAATAACAGTCATAGCGATAATAATAATTGTAATAAGGGAAATAATAATAATTATCAGGAAAAAGACAAGAGTAATAGGGATAGTAATAATAGAATAAGGATAATAATAACAGTCATAGCGATAATAATAATAGTAGTAAGGATAATAATAATAGTAATAAGGGTAATAATAATAGTTATAAGGATAATAATAATAGTTATAAGGATAAAGACAAGAGTAATAGGGATAGTAATAATAGAATAAGTATAATAATAACAGTTATAGCGATAATAATAATAGTAATAAGGGAAATAATAATAAATATCAGGATAAAGACAAGAGCAATAGGGATAGTAATAATAGAAGAAGTATAATAATAACAGTCATTGCGATAATAATAATAGAAATAAGGATAATAATAATAGTTACAGTGCTAATAATAATAGTAACAAGCATAATAATAATAGTTATAAGGATAGAGACAAGAGTAATAGGGATAGTAATAATAGAATAAGGATAATAATAACAGTCATAGCGATAATAATAATA
This sequence comes from Megachile ligniseca, assembly GCA_945859555.1. NCBI lineage: Eukaryota > Metazoa > Arthropoda > Insecta > Hymenoptera > Megachilidae > Megachile > Megachile ligniseca. The sequence continues at coordinate 84,573 of CAMAOC010000218.1, forward strand.
GTAATGAGGATAACAATAATAGTTATAGAGATAATAATACTAGTAATAAGAATAATAATAACAGTTATAATGATAATAATAATAGTAATAAGGGAAATAATAATAGTTATAAGGATAAAGACAAGAGTAATAGGGATAGTAATAATAGGATAAGGATAATAATACCAGTCATAACGATAATAATAATAGTAGTAAGGATAATAATAATAGTTATAGCGATAATAATAATAGTAATAAGCATAATAATAATAGTTATAAGAATAGAGACAAGAGTAATAGGGATAGTAATAGTAGAATAAGCATAATAATAACAGTCATAGCGATAATACGAATAGTAATAAGGATAATAATAATAGTTATAGTGCTAGTAATAATAGTAATAAGGATAATAATAATGGTTATAGCGATAATAATAATAGTAATAAGGATAATAATAATAGTTCTAGTGCGAATAATAATAGTAATAAGCATAATAATAATAGTTATAAGGATAGAGACAATAGTAATAGGGATAGTAATAATAGAATAAGGATAATAATAACAGTCATAGCGATAATAATAATTGTAATAAGGGAAATAATAATAATTATCAGGATAAAGACAAGAGTAATAGGGATAGTAATAATAGAATAAGTATAATGATAACAGTCATAGTGATAATAATAATAGTAATAAGGATAATAATAATAGTTATAAGGATAATAATAATAGTTATAAGGATAAAGAGAAGAGTAATAGGGATAGTAATAATAGAATAAGGATAATAATAACAGTCATAGCGATAATAATAATAGTAGTAAGGATAATAATAATAGTAATAAGGGTAATAATAATAGTTATAAGGATAATAATAATAGTTATAAGGATAAAGACAAGAGTAATAGGGATAGTAATAATAGAATAAGTATAATAATAACAGTTATAGCGATAATAATAATAGTAATAAGGGAAATAATAATAAATATCAGGATAAAGACAAGAGTAATAGGGATAGTAATAATAGAAGAAGTATAATAATAACAGTCATTGCGATAATAATAATAGAAATAAGGATAATAATAATAGTTACAGTGCTAATAATAATAGTAACAAGCATAATAATAATAGTTATAAGGATAAAGAGAAGAGTAATAGGGATAGATATAATAGAATAAGGATAATAATAACAGTCAGAGCGATAATAATAATAGTAATGAGGATAACAATAATAGTTATAAGGATAATAATACTAGTAAGAAGGATAATAATAATAGTTATAAGGATAGAGACAAGAGTAATAGGGATAGTAATAATAGAATAAGGATAATAATAACAGTCACAGCGATAATAATAATAGTAATGAGGATAACAATAATAGTTATAGAGATAATAATACTAGTAATAAGGATAATAATAATAGTTATAAGGATAATAATAATAGTTATAAGGATAAAGAGAAGAGTAATAGGGATAGTAATAATAGAATAAGGATAATAATAACAGTCATAGCGATAATAATAATAGTAATGAGGATAACAATAATAGTTATAGAGATAATAATACTAGTAATAAGGATAATAATAACAGTTATATTGATAATAATAATAGTAATAAGGGAAATAATAATAGTTATAAGGATAAAGACAAGAGTAATAGGGATAGTAATAATAGAATAACAATAATAATAACAGTTATAGCGATAATAATAATAGTAATAAGGGAAATAATAATAAATATCACGATAAAGACAAGAGTAATAGGGATAGTAATAATAGAAGAAGTATAATAATAACAGTCATTGCGATAATAATAATAGTAATAAGGATAATAATAATAGTTTTAGTGCTAATAATAATAGTAATAAGCATAACAATAAAAGTTATAAGGATAAAAACAAGAGTAATAGGGATAGTAATAATAGAATAAGTATAAAAATAACAGTCATAGCGATAATAATAATAGTAATAAGGATAATAATAATAGTTATAGTGCGAATAATAATAGTAATAAGGATAATCATAATAGTTATAGTGCTAATAATACTAGTAATAAGGATAATAATAACAGTTATAGCGATAATAATAATAGTAATAAGGGAAGTAATAATAAATATCAGGATAAAGACAAGAGTAATAGGGATAGTAATAATAGAAGAAGTATAATAATAACAGTCATTGCGATAATAATAATGGAAATAAGGATAATAATAATAGTTCTGGTGCTAAAAATAATAGTAATAAGCATAATAATAATAGTTATAAGGATAGAGACAAGAGTAATAGGGATAGTAATAATAGAAAAAGGATAATAATAACAGTCATAGCGATAATAATAATAGTAATGAGGATAACAATAATAGTTATAGAGATAATAATACTAGTAATAAGGACAATAATAACAGTTATAATGATAATAATAATAGTAATAAGGGAAATAATAATAGTTATAAGGATAAAGACAAGAGTAATAGGGATAGTAATAATAGAATAAGGATAATAATAACAGTCATAGCGATAATAATAATAGTAGTAGGGATAATAATAATAGTTATAGCGATAATAATAATAGTTATAAGAATAGAGACAAGAGTAATAGGGATAGTAATAGTAGAATAAGCATAATAATAACAGTCATAGCGATAATACTAATAGTAATAAGGATAATAATAATAGTTATAGTGCTAGTAATAATAGTAATAAGGATAATAATAATGGTTATAGCGATAATAATAATAGTAATAAGGATAATAATAATAGTTATAGTGCCAATAATAATAGTAATAAGCATAATAATAATAGTTATAAGGATAGAGACAAGAGTAATAGGGATAGTAATAATAGAATAAGGATAATAATAACAGTCATAGCGATAATAATAATTGTAATAAGGGAAATAATAATAATTATCAGGAAAAAGACAAGAGTAATAGGGATAGTAATAATAGAATAAGGATAATAATAACAGTCATAGCGATAATAATAATAGTAGTAAGGATAATAATAATAGTAATAAGGGTAATAATAATAGTTATAAGGATAATAATAATAGTTATAAGGATAAAGACAAGAGTAATAGGGATAGTAATAATAGAATAAGTATAATAATAACAGTTATAGCGATAATAATAATAGTAATAAGGGAAATAATAATAAATATCAGGATAAAGACAAGAGCAATAGGGATAGTAATAATAGAAGAAGTATAATAATAACAGTCATTGCGATAATAATAATAGAAATAAGGATAATAATAATAGTTACAGTGCTAATAATAATAGTAACAAGCATAATAATAATAGTTATAAGGATAGAGACAAGAGTAATAGGGATAGTAATAATAGAATAAGGATAATAATAACAGTCATAGCGATAATAATAATAGTAATGAGGATAACAATAATAGTTATAGAGATAATAATACTAGTAATAAGAATAATAATAACAGTTATAATGATAATAATAATAGTAATAAGGGAAATAATAATAGTTATAAGGATAAAGACAAGAGTAATAGGGATAGTAATAATAGGATAAGGATAATAATACCAGTCATAACGATAATAATAATAGTAGTAAGGATAATAATAATAGTTATAGCGATAATAATAATAGTAATAAGCATAATAATAATAGTTATAAGAATAGAGACAAGAGTAATAGGGATAGTAATAGTAGAATAAGCATAATAATAACAGTCATAGCGATAATACGAATAGTAATAAGGATAATAATAATAGTTATAGTGCTAGTAATAATAGTAATAAGGATAATAATAATGGTTATAGCGATAATAATAATAGTAATAAGGATAATAATAATAGTTCTAGTGCGAATAATAATAGTAATAAGCATAATAATAATAGTTATAAGGATAGAGACAATAGTAATAGGGATAGTAATAATAGAATAAGGATAATAATAACAGTCATAGCGATAATAATAATTGTAATAAGGGAAATAATAATAATTATCAGGATAAAGACAAGAGTAATAGGGATAGTAATAATAGAATAAGTATAATGATAACAGTCATAGTGATAATAATAATAGTAATAAGGATAATAATAATAGTTATAAGGATAATAATAATAGTTATAAGGATAAAGAGAAGAGTAATAGGGATAGTAATAATAGAATAAGGATAATAATAACAGTCATAGCGATAATAATAATAGTAGTAAGGATAATAATAATAGTAATAAGGGTAATAATAATAGTTATAAGGATAATAATAATAGTTATAAGGATAAAGACAAGAGTAATAGGGATAGTAATAATAGAATAAGTATAATAATAACAGTTATAGCGATAATAATAATAGTAATAAGGGAAATAATAATAAATATCAGGATAAAGACAAGAGTAATAGGGATAGTAATAATAGAAGAAGTATAATAATAACAGTCATTGCGATAATAATAATAGAAATAAGGATAATAATAATAGTTACAGTGCTAATAATAATAGTAACAAGCATAATAATAATAGTTATAAGGATAAAGAGAAGAGTAATAGGGATAGTAATAATAGAATAAGGATAATAATAACAGTCATAGCGATAATAATAATAGTAGTAAGGATAATAATAATAGTAATAAGGGTAATAATAATAGTTATAAGGATAATAATACTAGTAAGAAGGATAATAATAATAGTTATAAGGATAGAGACAAGAGTAATAGGGATAGTAATAATAGAATAAGGATAATAATAACAGTCATAGCGATAATAATAATAGTAATGAGGATAACAATAATAGTTATAGAGATAATAATACTAGTAATAAGGATAATAATAATAGTTATAAGGATAATAATAATAGTTATAAGGATAAAGAGAAGAGTAATAGGGATAGTAATAATAGAATAAGGATAATAATAACAGTCATAGCGATAATAATAATAGTAATGAGGATAACAATAATAGTTATAGAGATAATAATACTAGTAATAAGGATAATAATAACAGTTATATTGATAATAATAATAGTAATAAGGGAAATAATAATAGTTATAGGGATAAAGACAAGAGTAATAGGGATAGTAATAATAGAATAAGAATAATAATAACAGTTATAGCGATAATAATAATAGTAATAAGGGAAATAACAATAAATATCAGGATAAAGACAAGAGTAATAGGGATAGTAATAATAGAAGAAGTATAATAATAACAGTCATAGCGATAATAATAATAGTAATAAGGATAATAATAATAGTTTTAGTGCTAATAATAATAGTAATACGCATAACAATAAAAGTTATAAGGATAAAAACAAGAGTAATAGGGATAGTAATAATAGAATAAGTATAATAATAACAGTCATAGCGATAATAATAATAGTAATAAGGATAATAATAATAGTTATAGTGCGAATAATAATAGTAATAAGGATAAACATAATAGTTATAGTGCTAATAATACTAGTAATAAGGATAATAATAACAGCTATAGCGATAATAATAATAGTAATAAGGCAAAGAATAATAAATATCAGGATAAAGACAAGAGTAATAGGGATAGTAATAATAGAAGAAGTATAATAATAACAGTCATTGCGATAATAATAATAGAAATAAGGATAATAATAATAGTTATAGTGCTAATAATAATAGTAATAAGCATAATAATAATAGTTATAAGGATAGAGACAAGAGTAATAAGGATAATAATAACAGTCATAGCGATAATAATAATAGTAGTAAGGATAATAATAATAGTTATAGCGATAATAACAATAGTAATAAGCATAATAATACTAGTTATAAGAATAGAGACAAGAGTAATAGGGATAGTAATACTAGAATAAGGATAATAATAACAGTCATAGCGATAATAATAATAGTAATGAGGATAACAATAATAGTTATAGAGATAATAATACTAGTAATAAGGATAATAATAACAGTTATAATGATAATAATAATAGTAATAAGGGAAATAATAATAGTTATAAGGATAAAGACAAGAGTAATAGGGATAGTAATAATGGAATAAGGATAATAATAACAGTCATAGCGATAATAATAATAGTAGTAAGGATAATAATAATAGTTATAGCGATAATAATAATAGTAATAAGCATAATAATAATAGTTATAAGAATAGAGACAAGAGTAATAGGGATAGTAATAGTAGAATAAGCATAATAATAACAGTCATAGCGATAATACTAATAGTAATAAGGATAATAATAATAGTTATAGTGCTGGTAATAATAGTAATAAGGATAATAATAATGGTTATAGCGATAATAATAATAGTAATAAGGATAATAATAATAGTTATAAGGATAATAATAATAGTTATAAGGATAAAGAGAAGAGTAATAGGGATAGTAATAATAGAATAAGGATAATAATAACAGTCATAGCGATAATAATAATAGTAGTAAGGATAATAATAATAGTAATAAGGGTAATAATAATAGTTATAAGGATAATAATAATAGTTATAAGGATAAAGACAAGAGTAATAGGGATAGTAATAATAGAATAAGTATAATAATAACAGTTATAGCGATAATAATAATAGTAATAAGGGAAATAATAATAAATATCAGGATAAAGACAAGAGTAATAGGGATAGTAATAATAGAAGAAGTATAATAATAACAGTCATTGCGATAATAATAATAGAAATAAGGATAATAATAATAGTTACAGTGCTAATAATAATAGTAACAAGCATAATAATAATAGTTATAAGGATAGAGTCAAGAGTAATAGGGATAGTAATAATAGAATAAGAATAATAATAACAGTTATAGCGATAATAATAATAGTAATAAGGGAAATAACAATAAATATCAGGATAAAGACAAGAGTAATAGGGATAGTAATAATAGAAGAAGTATAATAATAACAGTCATAGCGATAATAATAATAGTAATAAGGATAATAATAATAGTTTTAGTGCTAATAATAATAGTAATACGCATAACAATAAAAGTTATAAGGATAAAAACAAGAGTAATAGGGATAGTAATAATAGAATAAGTATAATAATAACAGTCATAGCGATAATAATAATAGTAATAAGGATAATAATAATAGTTATAGTGCGAATAATAATAGTAATAAGGATAAACATAATAGTTATAGTGCTAATAATACTAGTAATAAGGATAATA